>JAODAL010027742.1:0-54431 GCA_025379985.1 Phyllomedusa bahiana
TGGCTCTATAGGAGAGGTGTTGGGGGGAACCTCTGAAACCCTGTGACTACACCTAGGGGTTCTATAGGAGAGAGTGTTGTGGGCACGCTCTGTAACCTGTGACCATCACCTATTGGCTTCTATAGGAGAGTGTTGTGGGCACGCTCTGTAACCTGTGACCATCACCTATTGGCTTCTATAGGAGAGTGTTGTGGGCACGCTCTGTAACCTGTACAGGGAGGGGGAGAAGGTGAGATGTTCACATCTTCTAGCGTAAATGGTAGACCCTATGTTATTGATATGAAGGTGTTACCTGTCAGTGTAATCCTGCCTGAGGATAAAGAGACTGCAGAGAAGTGATCTCTACAGAACAGGAAGTGTCAGTCCATGATTAGATCTACTGGCCAAAATGAAAAGCCAACAATGAACATTTAGTACTCGAAGACAGAAATACATATATCAAAATTTATAAAAAGCCCCCTCCCCCCAACCAAAACTCTTAGGGAAATCGAACTGACGAGAACACGGGTCCCATGTCCCCTATTCAGATGGAAAAGCGATCGAGCTACGGCTCCACTCCGCTCTGTCTGAGGGAGATAGCCAGGTACGGTGCTGGTCCATCTTATTCAATCCCCTAGAATCAGGAGGAAGAGCATCGGCGTGCACGACCCCCGGTCACAGATATGGCAACTGGGGTAGAAGAAAGAGGCGCTTCTTGGAGGAATACCGACTCCTCTCCATTCAAACACTTCCTCACTGCAGTCGCATGGCATGGTTGAAACTTTTGTGCATAAAATGTGCGTATTAACCACCAAAACAGGCATCCAAACACCCCCTACAGTGCGAACTTCCTCCAGAGGTGGATGCCAAATCCATGTGGCACGGAAGAAATAGGCGCTGATAACCCCAAAACACAATGCGGAGAACACCCCGGCAGCCAGAGCCCAGGTCCTCCCCACAGAAAACCCGCGTCCTAAAAGGCTATGAAATATACAGTAAGACAAAAGTGAAACACAGGACAAAAACAGGAGGGTGTCGGAGGACTTCTGCCGCACATTACAGGGCGGATATTTTTTGCCACAGAAAAAACACAATGGGCCTTATGTATGAAAACTGTCCAGCACTAAGACTGTTTGCTGCCCAGGGCAAGCCACCGGCGCCCCAAGCCACCGGCGCCCCAAGGCAAGCCACCGGCACCCCACGCCACGCCACCGGCACCCCAAGCCACGCCACCGGCACCCCAAGCCACGCCACCGGCGCCCCAAGCCACCGGCGCCCCAAGGCAAGCCACCGGCACCCCACGCCACGCCACCGGCACCCCAAGCCACGCCACCGGCACCCCAAGCCACGCCACCGGCGCCCCAAGCCACCGGCGCCCCAAGGCAAGCCACCGGCACCCCACGCCACGCCACCGGCGCCCCAAGCCACGCCACCGGCGCCCCAAGCCACGCCACCGACGCCCCAAGGCAAGCCACCGGAGCCCCACGCCACGCCACCGGCGCCCCACGCCACGCCACCGGCGCCCCAAGGCAAGCCACCGGCAACCCAAGCCAGCGACGCCCCAACCCAACCGCGCCCATGGCAAGCCACCGGCACCCCAAGCCACGCCACCGGCGCCCCAAGCCACGCCACCGGCGCCCCAAGCCACGCCACCGACGCCCCAAGCCACCGGCGCCCCAAGCCACGCCCCCGCCACCCCACCCCACGGCACCGCCGCCCCGCGACCCCACCGCCCCACGCCACCCGCGCCCCACGGCAAGCCACCAGCGCCCCAAGCCACCGACGCCCGCCCCAAGCCAAGTCACCGGCGCCCCAAGCCACCAGCGCCCCAAGCCACCAGCGCCCACGCCAAGCCACCGGCGCCCCAAGCCACGCCCACCCGACGCCCGCACCCAAGCCACGGCACCGGCGCCCCAAGCCACCAGCGCCCACGGCAAGCCACCAGCGCCCCACGCCAAGCCACCGGCGCCCCAAGCCACCGGCGCCCCAAGCCACGCCACCGACGCCCGCCCCAAGCCAAGCCACCGCGCCCCCAAGCCACCAGCGCCCCACGCCAAGCCACCCGCGCCCCACGCCAAGCCACCGGCGCCCCAAGCCACCGGCGCCCCAAGCCACCAGCGCCCCAAGCCACCAGCGCCCCCACCCCAAGCCACCAGCGCCCCATGCCAAGCCACCGGCGCCCCAAGCCACCGACGCCCCACGGCAAGCCACCAGCGCCCCAAGCCACGCCACCGACGCCCGCCCCAAGCCAAGCCACCAGCGCCCCAAGCCACGCCACCGACGCCCGCCCCAAGCCAAGCCCCCGGCGCCCCACGCCCCCAGCGCCCACGGCAAGCCACCAGCGCCCCACGCCAAGCCACCGGCGCCCCAAGCCACCAGCGCCCCAAGCCACCAGCGCCCACGGCAAGCCACCAGCGCCCCACGCCACCGGCGCCCCACGGCAAGCCACCGGCGACCCAAGCCACGCCACCGACCCCCCACGCCACCGGCGCCCCAACGCAAGCCACCGGCACCCCACGCCACGCCACCGGCCCCCCCAGCCACGCCACCAGCGCCCGCCCCCAAGCCACCCGCACCCCACGCCACGCCCCCGGCGCGCCAAGCCACCACCGCCCCACGCCACCGGCGCCCCACGGCAAGCCACCAGCGCCCCAAGCCACCGACGCCCGCCCCAAGCCAAGTCACCGGCGCCCCAAGCCACCAGCGCCCACGGCAAGCCACCAGCGCCCCACGCCAAGCCACCGGCGCCCCAAGCCACGCCACCGACGCCCGCCCCAAGCCAAGCCACCGGCGCCCCAAGCCACCAGCGCCCACGGCAAGCCACCAGCGCCCCACGCCAAGCCACCGGCGCCCCAAGCCACCGGCGCCCCAAGCCACGCCACCGGCGCCCGCCCCAAGCCAAGCCACCGGCGCCCCAAGCCACCAGCGCCCACGGCAAGCCACCAGCGCCCCACGCCAAGCCACCGGCGCCCCAAGCCACCGGCGCCCCAAGCCACCAGCGCCCCAAGCCACCAGCGCCCCACGCCAAGCCACCAGCGCCCCACGCCAAGCCACCGGCGCCCCAAGCCACCGACGCCCCACGGCTAGCCACCAGCGCCGCAAGCGACGCCACCGACCCCGCACCCAAGCCAAGCCACCAGCGCCCCAAGCCACGCCACCGACGCCCGCCCAAGCCAAGCCACCGGCGCCCCAAGCCACCAGCGCCCACGGCAAGCCACCAGCGCCCCACGCAACCCACCCCCCCCCCAAGCCACCAGCGCCCCAAGCCACCAGCGCCCATGGCAAGCCACCAGCGCCCCACGCCACCGGCGCCCCACGGCAAGCCACCGGCGCCCCAAGCCACGCCACCGGCGCCCCAAGCCACCGGCGCCCACGGCAAGCCACCAGCGCCCCACGCCAAGCCACCGGCGCCCCAAGCCACCGGCGCCCCAAGCCACCAGCGCCCCAAAGCCACCAGCGCCCCAAAGCCACCAGCGCCCACGGCAAGCCACCAGCGCCCCACGCCAAGCCACCGACGCCCCAAGCCACCGACGCCCCAAGCCACCGACGCCCCAAGCCACCGACGCCCCAAGCCACCGACGCCCCACGGCAAGCCACCGGCAACCCAAGCCACGCCACCGGCGCCCCAAGGCAAGCCACCGGCGCCCCAAGCCACCGGCGCCCCAAGCCACCGGCGCCCCAAGCCAAGCCACCGGCACCCGCCCCAAGCCACCAGCGCCCCAAGCCACCAGCGCCCGCCCCAAGCCACCGGCGCCCCAAGCCACGCCACCGGCGCCCCAAGCCAAGCCACCGGCACCCGCCCCAAGCCACCAGCGCCCGCCCCAAGCCACCGGCACCCGCCCCAAGCCACCAGCGCCCCAAGCCACCGGCGCCCGCCCCAAGCCACCGGCGCCCCAAGCCACCGGCGCCCCAAGCCAAGCCACCGGCACCCGCCCCAAGCCACCGGCGCCCCAAGCCACCTGCGCCCATGGCAAGCCACCGGCACCCCAAGCCACCGGCGCCCCAAGCCACGCCACGGCGCCCCAAGCCAAGCCACCGGCACCCCAAGCCAAGCCACCGGCACCCGCCCCAAGCCACCGGCGCCCCAAGCCACCGGCGCCCGCCCAAAGCCACCGGCGCCCCAAGCCACCGGCGCCCCCCCACGCCACCGGCGCCCCAAGCCACGCCACCGGCGCCCCAAGCCAAGCCACCGGCACCCGCCCCAAGCCACCGGCACCCGCCCCAAGCCACCGGCGCCGGCGGCAAGCCACCAGCGCCCCAAGCCACCGGCGCCTGCGGCAAACCACCAGCGCCCCAAGACACCGGCGCCTGCGGCAAACCCCACCGGCGCCCCAAGACACCGGCGCCTGCGGCAAACACCAGCGCCCCAAGACACCGGCGCCCGCGGCAAGCCACCGACGCCCCAAGCCACCAGCGCCCCAAGCCACCAGCGCATGCGGCAAGCCACCGACGCCCGCCCCAAGCCACCGGCGCCCCAAGCCACGCCACCGGCACCCGCCCCAAGCCACCGGCGCCCGCCCCAAGCCACCGGCGCCCGCCCCAAGCCACCGGCGCCCGCCCCAAGCCACCGGCGCCCAAGCCACGCCACCGGCGCCCAAGCCACGCCACGGCCCCGCCCCAAGCCACGCCACCGGCGCCCCAAGCCACGCCACCGGCGCCCCAAGCCACGCCACCGGCCCCCCAAGCCACGGCGCGCCCCCAAGCCACCGGCGCCTGCGGCAAGCCCCAGCCCCCCCAGGGGGGGGGGGCGGGGGGCCCCAAGCCACCGGCGCCTGCGCAAACCACCAGCGCCCCCAAGACACCGGCGCTGCGCAAGCCACCGGCGCCCCAAGCCACCAGCGCCCCAAGCCACCAGCGCCCCAAGCCACCAGCGCCCCAAGCCACCAGCGCATGCGGCAAGCCACCGACGCCACAAGCCACCCGCGGCCCAAGCCACCAGCGCCCCAAGCCACCAGCGCATGCGGCAAGCCACCGATGCCACAAGCCACCGGCGTCAAACCACCAGCGCCCCAAGCCGCCTGCGGCAAACTACCAGCGGCCCAAGCCACCAGCGCATGCGGCAAGCCACCGACGCCACAAGCCACCAGAGCCCCAAGCCACCAGCGCCCCAAGCCACCAGCGCCTGCGGCAAACCACCAGCGGCCCAAGCCACCAGCGCCCCAAGCCACCAGCGCATGCGGCAAGCCACCGACGCCACAAGCCACCAGCGCCCCATGCCACCGCCGCCTGCGGCAAGCCACCGGCGCCCAGCTTTTATTTCTTACATTACTCTGGGAAAAATAAGAATAAAAAAAAAAAAAAAAAAGAAATAAGAGGGCGTGTTCACACTGCAGATTTGGATGCCGTTTTGGTGCAGCCTCCAAAACGGCATCAAAAACTATAAACCGCCTCCAGTTCCTTTCCCTTGATTCCTTTGTAAAACGGCACCGGCATGCATATGAAGCGGTGATTTTTACTCGCTTTTCCGCTGAAAAATAAGTAACAGTTTATTTTTGGCGCTTAACACACCTATAGGAAACAATGGAGAGCTGCAAAACCGCCTCCAAAAGGTCTCACACAAAGTGCGCCGCGTTTTTGGATAAAGGTCCACAGCTGAAAAAGGCTCTGGTACAAAATTTGAAGGTCAGAATGCACACCGCATCACAACACAGGGAGCTCAAAAACCTCATCAAATCCTCATCTGAAAACGACCTCGTTTTGCAATTTTCAGACGAGTATCTGAAGCCGTCTAAATCCGCCGTGTGCACTCCCCCCTCCGAGCAAGAAGGTGGCGGCACCATGACCAAGCGGGAAAACCAGAAAGTAAAACCGCGCAGGTCAAGAATGTGCTGCTCATGTTTTTTGTTTCTTCTAGGATTTTGCCAATCTCTTCCATGTTGTCATAATTTAAAGTCTATGAAACGGATCTAAACTTTCATTCTTGCTGAAACCTTAGGGTATGTTCACACGGCTTATTTTCATGCGTACCTGCGGACGTATTTCGCCGCATATTTGCGCTTAATACGAGCGAGATGTGCGCTGCAATTACAGTAATCCATAGCTCTCATAGAGAACTATGGATAACACCTCCCCCCCCCCCCCCCCCCACCGCGTACAATATGATCGTATTGTACGCGCGGGGAGATAAGTGACATGTCAATCATTCACGGCGAATACGTGCCGCAAGTAATGAATGTCAATTGGGACATGATCAGTGCGACTCCCAAAACCCCCAGCATATTGTGGCGCGTACTGTACACGCTGTAATTACGCCATGTGAACATAGCCTTGGACTTGTCCCACATCTATTGCCACCTTCATACAGGAGATGTACAAGGAGGGGGATACAACCTCCAAGTCCCCCTAGACGCCTGTGGTACACGCCAGGCACCCAAACTACGTCCACCTAGTCCGGTCTTATCATTGGTTTCCTGCTGCGTTTTGCAACAATTATCCAAAAACTGTGAAAAACCAACGATAATACTCTAAAGCTATGTTCACACGGCTAAGTTTGGGACGTATTTCGGTCCGTAATTACGCGCCGAAGTGCGCAAATTACGGGCCGAAAACGGCCCATTCATTACGGTAATCCACAGTTCTCATAGAGAACTATGGATTACGTCTCCTCTCCCTGCTCGGCGAATACGCCGAGGGGGGACATAATTGACGTCATTTTCTAGCGGTGTATACGTGCCGCTAGCAATGATTGACTATGGGCCGGCGAGGTGCCGGCCCCCCGCTCACTCTCCCGGCCACACGGCGTAACTGCGGGGCGAAATTACGGACCGAAATACGGCCCATTTTAAGCCGTGTGAACATAGCCTTAGACATCTAATGATATACCACAATTTGCATTGTATTCATACTATATATCTATATACGTGTTAATTTAATATTTTGTGTCAACTAAGTGCAATACTCAAAACTGGTCTGTTCTTTTATCGGCTATCTGCTGATAACGAATACACCTTTAAAAGCAAAATCTTCTGGTGTGCAGTGGATTTACTTACTTTTTAAGGTGGTGACTGCCACATATCTAGAGGTAGAGCTGTTATTGCTGGGGGCCACCACTTCGTGCTTTTGGACAAATATAGGATTTTACAGTATTTTGTATTTTGCAAATACGCGCCGCTAGTAATTCACGTCAATGGGCCGGCGAAGTGCCGGCCCCCTGCTCAGTCCCCCGCTCCCGCCCCGCCCCCGGTCACACGCCGTAATTGCGGGGCGGAATTACGTCCCGCAATTAAGCCGTGTGAACATAGCCTAATAGGTTAATACAGATCATACAGCTACAGTGGGGGGCAGCACTAACTGGACTAGGTGTGTATGGCGTCATTAAATTTACTGAATGTAGGTGGCAGTGTTAATTGTACGGTACAAAATTTGTAACATTTGCTCTATTGTATGTAGGCAGTAGATTCACGTGTGCATCTGGTGGGTGGCGGTATTAACGGTTCTTGTATGTAGGTGGTAGCATTAATCGTACTATATAAGGTTTGTAGTATCAACCATTATGTACAGGTGATCGCAGTAACTGAACTGGGCTGGATGGCGGCATTTATTCCATGCTTTACTGGTAGTAGCAATAAATATACAGGGGTGAGTGGCAGCATTAACTGTACTGTATGTAGTTGGCAGCACTGAAGGGGATTTGCCATCAAAGACATTAAAGGTGTTGTCTCACCATGCTGTTTCACAAAGCCACAAGCAGCCTTAGATTCATGCTTCCTGTCTCTTTCTGGTCAGGCTGTGGGTGGGTCTATAGCCGTGATCAGCATATCAGCTCCGTATTCCCAGCTCTTCTAATTGCACTGACATGAAAGCAGGAGATCTTATCGCCGCACCACGCGGGAAGGCGGCACTCGCCGCACCACGCGGGAAGGCGGCACTCGCCGCACCACGCGGGAAGGCGGCACTCGCCGCACCACGCGGGAAGGCGGCACTCGCCGCACCACGCGGGAAGGCGGCACTCGCCGCACCACGCGGGAAGGCAGGGGCAGCATTCACTGCACCACTGACCCCTAAGATGGCACTGACTTGCATCGAGTGAGCACTGCACTGGGGTACGATATGGCGGCATCAAGCAGAAGAAAACTGAAGCACCGCATTGCCTGGCATCTTCTCTGTCTTCTGTTGCTTCTACGCCGACTGGATATTATTTGATTGGTTTCCGCATGAATTTGCGGTGTAGCCGCTGCCATCCGAGCATATCTGCGGCACGTTTAACTAGAGCGCAGCTCCGGAGGCACTAGAAAGCCTGCGAATGTACTGCACTTTCTGTCTATTGACTGAAAACTTCTCATTTTGCTCCTTTTCCCACTTATTTCAGTAAACAGATGCAATGTTTGCCAAAGAGCAGCCCGAGACATCTTCAGCGGAAGCGGCGGCTGCCAAGTCTCCGACAAGAACTGCTTGAAACCATCTGCTCGGGGAGAAATATCCACATACACGTGAGCGAAGGAGGGAAGCGCTGGAGATGGGAAGCGAGATACCTAGGACGCTACTATACTGCAGCTGTGACCCTGCACTGCCCCAAAGTGCGCAAGCACCCACACTCCGCCGCCGGCAGCCCCTGATTGATCAGGTTAATCTCCCTTCACAGTCTAAGGCCACGTCCCCACAGGGTAATTTCGCTGCGCATTTTGCCGCGTATTTTCGCTCTAATACGGGCGAGATACACAGAGAAATTACAGTAATCCATAGCTCTCATAGAGAACAATGGAAAACGCCTCCTCTCCCTGCTCGCACAATACGCCGCGCGGGGAGATAAGGGTCATGTCAATTACTTGCGGCGAATACGGGCAGTGAGTAATGCGTGTCAATGGGGCCTGCGGGCTGCTGCCCCCCCGCCCCCCGGCGCGGGTACGCGCGGATAAGCGGGCGCCCCCGAAAGACAGGGGGTACGCGCTGCCGTACATCGTGTGAGCATAGCCTTAGGGGTATGTTCACATGGCTTATTTAGCCACGTATTGCGTGCCACAATCACGGTAATTCTTAGCTCTCATAGAGAGCTATGGATCACGCGCCATCTCCCCGGGAATACACTCCGATTGTATTGTACGCGCAGGGGGAAGACCTGACACGTCAATTGTGCGCGGCGATTGTGCGCGGCTGACCATGCATGTCTATGGGGTCGGCCCCCCCCCCGTGCTTTGGAATTACGCACTGACCAGCGTGTGCTTCCAAAACAGCCGGTGTATTGCGGCACGTACTATACCGTGTGAACTTACCCTAAGGGAACATCCAGACGAGTACTCTACCGCTGAAAGCCACAGCGGGCGACGCAGCTGCCAACCAGTATTTTAATGTGGATTTTAGGTGGTTTTTTCCGGCAGATTTACAGTCAGAAAACGAGTCCCATTCATGTCTATGGAGTTTTGGCTACGACGGAAGAACGAACATGTTCTAAGTTTTTCTTAAATATCGACTGAGACAATACACATTGTACGGACAACACCACAATCTCTATTGAGGTCAATGGGGATGATTTACTGTCGGTGTTAGACGAGTGTTTCAAGTCGGAATATGGACTTGTTATGCGGAGAGGTGACAGGTTCTCTTTAAATTGAGATGGTAAAAGGTTTGGGAAGAACCCCACGTGACCTCCGTCAGTACAGCAGGATGGTCCCCGTCACAGGAGCCCTGGGAGAAGCCATAGAGGAAGGGCGCCAGCAATGCTTATCAGCTGCTCTGAGCAATGTCCACAGCTGCGGAGGGGACATCGATCTGCCGGTGAAAGGTAAACAGCACCTGCTATAGAACTGCAGAGGTCATGGGAACGCTATCTGCTGACAAGGTGCGGGCCCAGCCCAGGGAAGATAAGACAGCAACACAATGTCATGGAAGGAGCAGATAGATACTAACCCACATGAGGAGGGGTCGGGAGGAGATAGAGGGTCAAGAGAAAAGACCCCACATGAGGAGGGGTCGGGAGGAGATAGAGGGTCAAGAGCAAAGACCCCACATGAGGAGGGTCGGGAGGAGACACAGAGGGTCAAGAGAAAAGACCCCACATGAGGAGGGTCGGGAGGAGATAGAGGGTCAAGAGAAAAGACCCCACATGAGGAGGGTCGGGAGGAGATAGAGGGTCAAGAGCAAATACCCCACATGAGGAGGGTCGGGAGGAGACACAGAGGGTCAAGAGAAAAGACCCCACATTAGGAGGGTAGGGAGGAGACACAGAGGGTCAGAGAGAAAGACCCCACATGAGGAGGGTCGGGAGGAGACAGAGGGTCAAGAGGAAAAGACCCCACATGAGGAGGGTCGGGAGGAGATAACAGGGTCAAGAGCAAAGACCCCACATGAGGAGGGTCTGGAGGAGACACAGTGTGTCTAGAGATAAGACCCCACATGAGGAGGGTCGGGAGGAGACACAGAGGGTCAAGAGAAAAGACCCCACATGAGGAGGGTCGGGAGGAGACAGAGGGTCAAGAGAAAAGACCCCACATGAGGAGGGGTCGGGAGGAGATAGAGGGTCAAGAGAAAAGACCCCACATGAGGAGGGGTCGGGAGGAGATAGAGGGTCAAGAGAAAAGACCCCACATGAGGAGGGGGCGGGGGGAAAAATAGGGTCAAGAGAAAAGACCCAAAATGAGGGGGGGGCGGGAGGAGAAAGAGGGTCAAGAGAAAAGACCCCACATGAGGAGGGTCGGGAGGAGACAGAGGGTCAAGAGCAAAGACCTCACATGAGGGCAGTGAGGGGGGGGGGGGGGGGGGACACGGGGTCAAGTGCATAGACCCCACATGAGGGCAGTGAGGAGAGGGGGGGGACACAGGGTCAAGTGCATAGACCTTACATGAGGAGGGTCGGGAGGAGATACAGAGGGCAGTGAGGGGGGGGGGGACATGGGGTCAAGTGCATAGACCTCACATGAGGGCAGTGAGTAGGGGGGGGGGGGGGGGGGGGACACACAGGGCCAAGGGATCAACATGGAGAGGAAGTGATAAACAAGGTCAAGGGCAAAGGCCTCACAGCATGAGAAGCTGCCCTCACATATTAGATTTATGCCAACCAAACGCACAGCTTTGAGCAGAACCAGTCGCCCCATATCTGTACAGGAGCGACCAGACTCCCCCCGCGGCACAGACTGTCAGGCATGATCTTCACATGTTACATCTCACTTGTTTCTCATGTAGAAACCCAAAAAACACATCCCAACAACGTGCAGGAAAGCGACAAGTCTACTGTGCAGAACCGGGCCCCCTGCCATGCGAGGGCCCAACAGAACATTCACATGCCGCACACTGGTTGTGAAAATTTCTGAACCAAATGGATTTTGCAAACCCCCACTATACCAGCAGAATAGTGAGCGCAGCTTGGAGGATATTTCAGGATGTACTCGGATCGACTTTTTAATAATGTTGACACAGTGACTGCACCGCGAATAGTGGTGCAGTCTGGAGGTAACAGGATGTAACTCAGGTCGTAAGGTTAAATAATGTAATGTTTGTAAAAACCAGTGATGCACCAGAGAATGTGAGTGCAGCTCTGGAGGATAATATTTAAAGTAATCAGGTCATACAGGGTAAGATGTAATGTATGTCACAGGGGGTGCAGCGAATGGGTGCAGCTTGGGTATATACGGATGTAATCGGATCAGTACAGGATAAGTAATGAGGTACACGGACTGACCCGCGAAAGTGAGCGCAGCTTGGGGATTTTTCAGGGTAATCCAGGGTCTGTACGGATAAGTAATGTATGTACCAGTGACTGCACCAGCAGAATGTAAGTTCAGCTCTGGGTATAATAAGGATGTAATCAGATTGTACAGGTAAATAATGTTGTACACAATGATGCCCCCACAGAAAAAGTGAGTGCAGCTTGGGTATAAAAAGGATGTAACTCAGGATAAGTACAGGGTTTTGTAATGTATGTACACAGTGACTGACCCCGATAGCGAGGTGCGCTGGGTATAATACAGGAGTAACCAGGGTCTGTTCGGATAAGAATGTATTACACAGGCGCACCGCGAATAGTGGTCAGCTTGGAGGATTTTTACAGGATGTAACCTGGTCGTACAGGATAAGTAATGTATGTAACGTAACTGCACCGGAAAAGTGAGGGCAGTCGTGTTTAATGCAGGGGAAATAATCAGGGTCATAAGGTAAGTAAGTATGTAATGTGATGCAAAAAAGCGAATAGGAGCGCAGCTATGGAGGATAATACGGATGTAACTCAGGTCGTTCAGGATAAGTAATGTTGTAAGTGCTGCCCCAGGAATAGTGAGTGCGCTTGGAGTGAATAAGGGGTGTAATCAGGATCCGTACAGGATAAAGTAGTATGACGTGACTGCACCAGCAGAATAGTGAGTGCGTCTGGAGTTAATACAGGATTTAAATAGGATAGTACGGATAAGTAATGTATGTACAGTGACGCACCACAAAATTGTAGTGCGCTCTGGAGTATAAAAACAGGGATGTAATCAGGATCAATACGGATAAGGAAATTGTATGTACACAGGGGGAACTGCACCGCAAAAAATAGTGAGTGCAGCTCTGGAGGATATACGGGATGTAACTCGGTTTTCGTACAGGATAAGTAAGTATGTACACGTGACTGCACCAGCAGAATAGTGGGGTGAAAGCTTGGAGTTTAAATGGGGGGGGTTTTGGAAAATCAGGATATTTCGGGGATGGGGAATGTTTTGAAAAGTGATACACCCAGCGAATGGTGAGTGCGGGTTGGGAGGATAATTCAGGCGAAAACTCAGGATAATTTTACAGGAAAGAATTGTTTTTTCAGTGACTGCACCAGCGGGAAGGGTGAGTGCACTCGGGAGTAAAATTTAAAAGGATGAAAACCAGGTTCATTTCAGGTTTAAGTAATGAAAGTACACGGGGGACTGCCCCAGAAAGAATAGTGGTGCAGCTTTGGGGGGTTTTAAAAACGGATGATCTCAGGATAGTACAGGATAAGTAATGTTTTGTACACGTGCCCTGCCCCAGAAGAATAGTGAGTGCAGCTCTGGGTAAAATACGGATGAAAATAGGATCAGTACAGGTTTAAGTAATGTATGTACACAGGGGCTGCACCGCAGAATAGTGAGTGCAGCTCGGGAGGTTTAAAAAAAGGATGTACTCGGTCAGTACATGAAAAAGGAATGTATTTTAACAAAAGTAAACTGCACCCCCAGAATAGTGAGTGCAGTCTGGGGAAAATTACAGGATCCTTTCCCCGGGAAATAGGGGTTTATACAGCAAGCATTCTGCCGACCACTAGAATAACCCTGAATATTAAAGCGTCCTGATGGGGGGAGGGGTTTTGGGGGCACGCTGGGGAGACTTCGGGTTTTCCTGGGGAAAACTTTGGACTTGATTTTGGGGGGTTAAATTAAACATACGGGGGCACGAGATGGGGATAGGGGGCCCCAGTGGCCCCTTTAGTAGTGTTGAAATTTTGTTTAAATTTTAATTTTTTTTTTTTTTTTTTTTACCCTTGTTTTAAATTTTATGTTTTTTTTCTCTTTTATGTATTATCTACAATATTCCGGCTAAAGGACCCGGGGTTTTTGCAAATACGTGTATTGGCCCCTATTACATGTAGGATTTTGTGTTTATTGTTTTTAATTTTTTGAAAAAGCAAAAAAATTTGTTTTAAAAAAATAAAAAAAAAAAAAAAAAAAAGCCGTCCTGAAAACAAAAAACCCAAATTAATTAAAAACTGCACGTTTTCCCAAAAAGTTCTGCCCGTCCTGTTTGGGGCCTCAGGGGTATTAAAGACAAAACAATCAATTTTAAAATTTTTAAAAAGTAAAAATTGGCCCCGTTTCAAATTTTTCACCGGGGAAACTCAAAGGGGCTGATGGGAAGACATTTCCCGTTTTGGACCAAGGTGGGGGGGTCCTTCATACCCCATGTGGGTGAGCCTAGGAACCCTACTATACTAGCTTTGGGTAAGCGCCTTGTTTTCTTGTTTTTCGAGTAAAAGGAAAGCGGGGCCTGCCCCCTGGGCTCAAACCCGGGTGGGACGGCTGGGGGGAGCGGGCCTTTTAAAACCCCTTTAATGTAGGCAGCCCCTCCCCCCTCACCCACTAGGCTGTTTAATTGAAAGGAGGCTTTTTGCCTAAAAAAGGTGGTGTCTACCGTCACACAGGGGGGCTGCACCCCCCATGGAGGGAAAGTGGGGGAAGTCAGCGAAGGGAAAAAACCCCGGGATCCATGGTTTAAAACCCGGAAACCCGGGCAATAGAGAGGGGGGCACTAGGTAAAGCCCAAAGATATCATCCGATCGTGCAAAACAGATTTCCTTTAACTTATAAGCATTGGTGCGACCTCACTAGGAATCTGCTGTTCAGTTCTGGGCTCCAGTTTATAGAAGAGATATAATGGAGCTAGAGAGAGTACAAAGATGAGCAACCAAACTTATAGGGGGAATGGAGCATCTTAGTTATAAGGAAAGGTTAGAAGAATTGAACTTATTTAGTCTTGAGAAAAAAAACCGCTTCGGTGGGGGGGGGGGGGGCATGATTAATTTATATAAATATATAAATGGTCCCTACAAAAAGTATGGGGAGAAATTATTTCATGTAAAGCCCCCTCAAAAGACAAGAATTCCCTTCGGCTAGAGAAAAAGGATTCAGTCTCCAAACAAGAAAAGCGTTCTTCATTGTAACTCTGTGGAATAGCCGCCTGAGGAGCTGGTCACAGCAGGAACAGGTGAGGGTTTCAAGAAAGGCTTAGATACCTACCTGGAACTAAAGAATATGAATACGTACAAAGCTGTGTAAAATTCTGGATCCTGGCTGGTGGGGGCTCTGGGGTCAGAGCTGGGGTCTCCCCTGGAGCAGATTGGTTCTTGTGGGTTTCAGGGCAGTCACCAGTGGGGAGGCGGGGCTTAATGTCCTTGTCCCCCTCCCTTCACCCACATTTTCCCCACCCTTGGTTGAACTTGATGGACGCGTGTCTTTCTTCAACCGTACTAACTATGTAACATCTCTATAACATCTCACATGCGACTGCCATGTAAAGGCAATGGCAGCATTCCCACAGCTAGAGCACAGCTAGAGCACAGCTAGAGCACAGCTAGAGCACAGCTAGAGCACAGCTAGAGCACAGCTAGAGCACAGTGGAGATTTAGGGTCCGTATTATAGTCTCATAATTCTATGGTGAACGACAAAACCAATTTAGGTGCTTCAAAGCAGAGGTGCATAGTTTTTAGGGCTACGTCCTACTTTCAACATCAACAGCACGTAGCTCTTAAAGGGAGTCATGTGTGGGGCGCTGGCTTGGTGGGTATATAAAGTGTACAATAGGCCGTCTGCACACACATCCTTCGCTGCTGTCATGGATAAAAGGGGCAATTTATCAGAGTTGCAAAAAGAGAGGTTCATTGCCTTTCAAGTCAAGGGTGTTGGTATTTCTGAGACTGCGCAGTTTGTCAACTGTTGCCGTTTGCTGTGGTTAGAGTATTGTGAGCGGACAAATGGCGCCTTTGTGAATAAGTGACATGGAGACTGTGGAAGCACGTCACTGATGAGAGAGAGGGGGGACGTCAGCTACAAAAGTGCACAGGTGAGCAGCTCACCGCCAAAATGACCCAGGGGCGACCAGACAGATAAGACAAACAGTGAATCCTACTGGGTACGGGGCCCCGGAGCAGACGGATGTCACTGCACCTCTGTAACCAATGTTATGGGGCCGGGAGCGAGGAGTCACTGCACCTTTTAAACCCTTTATGTGTTGGGCCCCGGGAGCGTTTCACGCCCCCTCGTTTAACCCTATGTAAAAGGGGGCCCCGGAGCAGCGTGCACCACCTTGAAAACCCCACGTGTATGGGCCCGGAGCAGACGGACCCACTGAACCTCGCAAAACCCCTACTGGATGGGGCCCGGGGGCGAGGTGTACGCACTTGTAACCCCTACGTTTTGGGGCCCGGGAGCGACGATGTACCACCTCTGCAACCCCAAACGGTGATGGGGCCCAAACGCATGTCATTTGCACTCTCAACCCCAAAGGTATGGGGCCCGAGCGACGAGTACTGACCTCTCTCCCCCTACTGTGTAGGGGGCCCGAGCAGGGGATGTCACTCCCCTCTGCTAACCCTACTGTGTTGGGGGCCCCGGAGCAGACGATGTATGCCCTCGCTAACCCTATGTTTGGGGGCCCCGGGAGCAACGATTCACTACCTCTGAAACCTATGTTTTGGGGCCCCCCGGAGAAAAAGATGTCATCACCTTGTAACCCTACTGGTTTCCCCCCGGAGCAGACATGTCCCTGACCTCTCAAACCCTACGTGTTGGGGGCCCCGGAGAAATGTCACTCACCTCTGTAACCTATTGTATGGGCCCCGGGCAGAGGAGTCACTCACCTCTCAAACCCCTATGTGATGGGGCCCGGGCGACGGATGTCACTCCCCTCTCTAACCCTCTGGTTGGGCCCCGGAAGAGGGATTCACTGCACCTCTCTAACCCTACTGGTTGGGGCCCCGGAGAGACGGGATGTCACTGCACCTTGCTAACCCTGTGTATGGGGCCCCCGGGAGGAGGATGTAAAGCACCTCTCCCTAACCCACGTTAGGGGCCCCGAGCAGAATTGTCCCCCTCCCCTGCTAACCCTATGTGTTGGGCCCCGGAGCAGACGGAGTCATGACCTTGCTAAACCAAGCTGGGGCAGGCCCGGTTTTTTCACAGAGTATAGAATTGAACCCCCACGAGGGAAAGGGTTGTCTTTTGATGATCATTTTCTTCACTGAAAAGGGAGTTGGGTATCGGGTGAAAAACATCAGAGAGCAAACCCTGCAACCACTGCTGGAAGAACAGAAGCTGGTGGTGACAGCTTTCTGTTCTGGGGAACGTTTTCGGGGCATTCTCTGTTCCACTCATCCATGTGGAAGGGTTTTCATCTGATTTGTGTATGAATCCATCCCTGCTGATCACATACACCCATACATGCGGATTGTCTCCTCTGGGAAGGTTGGGATCTTACAGCAAGACCATGCGATGTGTCACCCGGCTAGAAATGTCTGATATTGTTTGGAACAGCAGGACCATGACTTCCAAGTCCTACCCTGCCCCCAAGCCCAACTTGAACCCAACTGACCGTGTGGGACCCCGGGATGGGGTGTTGGTCTAGGCCTTTCCGCACTGTGGGGCCCTGGATGGTGTTTTGGTTATGGACCCTCCAGCGCTGTGGGCCCCTGGATGGTGGTTTTGGCTCTATGGACCTTCCCCAGCAGCGTGTGGCCCCTGGATGTGGTGTTGGCTCTATGGCCCCCAGCGTGTGGGGCCCCGGATTTTGGTGGGGGTTTAGGGACCCTCCAGCATGTGGGGCCCCCTGGATGGGGGTTTGGCTCTAGGGACCCTCCGAGCTGTGGGAGCCCTATGGGGGGGGTTGGGCCTATGGGCCCCACCGCAATTGGGGCCCTGGAGGGTGGTTTTGGGTTTAAATGGCCCCCCAAAAAAGGTGTGGAGCCCTATGTTGGGTGTTGGCTCTATGGCCCCAACCAGAGCTTGGGCCCCTGGATGGGGGTTTGGGCCTATGGACCTCGGGCCTGTGGGGCCCCCTGGGGGGGGTTTTGGGCTCTATGGCCTCCGCAGCGGGGAACCCTGGAAAATTGGTGTTGGCTCTATGCCTAGCAGCGTGGGAGCCCTGGATGGTGGTGGGGGTCTATGGCCCTCCAGCAGCTGTGGGAGCCCTGGATGGTGGTTTTGGCTCTTGGACCCTCCAGCATGTGGGGCCCCTGGATGGGGGTTTGGGCTCTATGGACCCTCCAGCAGCTGGGGGGCCCCCCTGGGGGTGGGTTGGTCTTGGCCCTCCCCCCGTTGGGGCCCCCGGTTTGGGGTGTTGGCTCTATACCCTCCAGCGTGTGGGGCCCGTTGGGGGTTTTGGCTCTAGGGACTCCAGCAGCTGGGGGGCCCCTGGATGGGGTGTTGGTTATGGACCTCCAGCAGCTGTGGGGCCCCCTGGATGGGGTGTTCTTATGGCCCCTCCAGGGGGTTTGGAACCCCTGGATGTGGTTTTGGCTTATCCCCCCTCCACCTGGGGGAGCCCGGGATGGGGTGTTGCTCTATCCCCTCCGCGCTGGGGCCCCTGGATGGGGGTGTTGGTTTATGGACCCTCCAGGCTGTGGAGGCCCCTGGATGGTGGGTTGGTCTATGGCCCCTCCAGCAGTGTGGGCCCTGGATGGTGGGTTGGCTTTTTGGACCCTCCAGCAGCTGTGGGGCCCCTGGATGGGGGTGTTGGCTGGCTGGCCCCTTCAGCAGCTGTGGGATACAGTCAGCCCCAGTCCCTGAGACCCCCAACCAGGACTGTTTTGAGTCCCCCCCCAGTCATCTATGCGTCCGGGCTGTGCAGTGGGTATTAGTGCTGTAAAATAATGTGACTCAGCTGTTTATGAAAGAATAGGGGGCCTTCCCTTTGGGGGCTAGAAAATGACCCAGTCTCTCCAACCCCGGGGTAATCTGGGACAGCAGGAGGGGAGGGGGGTTACATTCTCCCTCCCCGCCCGGGGATGCTTATGGCCCCCATGACAGTATCGGGGCTCGCTGTGAGCGCGGGCAGGAACTCAAGCTTGTAACCAACTATATGAAAGAGACAAATGTGTATTTGTTGGAGGCTTAATGTCCAAATAAATCTAACGCTTCTGATCCCCGTTCCAGGCGCCGTCCAAACACACAATGAGGAAAACGCCATGAAATCATTTCTTCCAGTCTTTCAAGACAATTACCTTCAATGAGAGCAGAATCTGGCTTTATGTGAATTTATGGCGGGGGGGGAGATGGGAACGGTTTTCCCGGGAACATCCAGGCTCCGAGCAGCCGGGGGGGGGGGGGGGGGGGGGGATAATCTCATACACCAAAAGGGGGGGTAGGTCGGACCCCCGACGCCGGGTCTGAGCGGCCCCCACTGACTGCACGCAATTGTACCCGGGTACAAATCCAGCAAGCCCCCCCCCCCCCCACAGAAAGAACTCCTATAGTAGACCACAAACCTGTAGCTACGCCATCAGCACCTCTGCTTTAGGGTACGTTCACATTGTGCAGAATGACTTCAATGGAAGCAGAAAAAATCTGCAGGAGAGGTTTGTCTGCAGACTTTAGTGCAGTTAGTCTTCTTCCACTGGTTAAAAATCTGCAAAAGAAACTGCCCCAAACCGAGAATTGCCCCGTGGATCGTACCCCAAAAGGGTTTTTGTCGAAGGAACACAAACCAATCAATGGGATAGGGAGAATGTCCCGCGGGGGGGGGTCCCAGCTCTGGCTCCGTTGAATGGAGCAGAGGATGAACGAGCTGCTCCACCGACAGACTGAACCCTCTCAGGCAGATCTTTGAGGCCTGAGAGGAGGAAACGCGTTGGGAATATTTTCGACCCTGTTGTGTGTATTGCATAAGAAGGGAACTACCTCACCTGGACTGCTAGGGAGATTCCAAGGTCTCTTCATGGACAGATTGTAACAGGGCCGCCCTTTTCGGGGCGATGACCCCGTTCCTATCCAGAAGGTGGATAGATTGGTATATAGGGTTTGCTTACATCTTATATCGTTCTCTCCGGCCATCGGGGGGTTAAACATTTCCTGGATTGAGAAAAAGGGATGGAAAAAGTGAACCCCCGTTTACAGCCCCCGGGGTTTCTCATCTTTTCTTACTACTCTGGGTACACACACAACCCATCTATTGCAGTGTTTTGAGACCTTTGTGTCCAAACTGTGTGTAAAATAGGATTTGATTTAATAAATCCACTAACAAAAAGTGTATATAAGTTATATTTTAGCCCTCGGCGATATTGATACTGTGATATCCATTGAAAGTCTACAGGAGCAGCAGAAAAAGCCGTGCACAGCGCTGGACTATCCCCGTCACTCCCATAGACCTTGAAGCAGCAGAAGTGCACAAGTCCATTCAAAGCCAAAGGGAAGCATCGAAAGTCAGGGCCCCCGGCAATCAAACATTCATCACATAATGTGGCAAAAGCCCTTGAAGCTTAGTCCCTCTATTAGTGTAAGAGATGTGTAACAGGAATTCCTCATGGTCACAGTCTATAGAGAATTATAATGAGGGGTACACACGCCGCACGTATGCGCCACCTCACTGCGCATGCGCAAAGACAATCCAAAGTACAAAGCACTGTCCAAGACCAGAGAAGGCGCCGCACCACGGGCTGTGTCTATTACTACACAGACAGACCTTGTGGGGGCGCAGTTTCAGAAAAATCATCAAATTACAGATTGTTTCTCCAACAATTGGATGTTCCCTTTAAAGAGAGACCGTCACCAACGATATTCTGGACATTTCCTTGATTTATCCGGAGTTACACCACCTTGCTTGCTCCGGCTGCTGAAGAATACGGCTGCGTTCCCACGGCACAGGACAAATACCGGCCGGTTTGCCGGCCGGTATTTGTCCTGTTTTGCGGCCGTCCCCACGGCTGCAGCGGGGGACGGCTTTTCTCCCCGATGAGCCCCCCCCCCTCCCACCGTCCGGAATATGAACCGGAGCCATACACAGAGGAAGCAACGCACAACCAAATACTGCAAACCGGGGCCAATCCCCCGACCACAGGGTCCTCCCATCATACAGCGCTCCCCTCAGTCACCGCCCCCTCGCACTACGGCGCTCCCCTCAGTCACCGCCCCCTCGCACTACGGCGCTCCCCTCAGTCACCGCCCCCTCGCACTACGGCGCTCCCCTCAGTCACCGCCCCCTCGATTACGGCGCCCCCTCAGTCCCGCCCCCCCCATACGGGCCCCCTCATCACCCCCCCCTCGCAACGGCGCTCCCCCCAGTCACCCCCCCTCGCACTACGGCGCTCCCCCTCAGACCCCCCCCCCCCCTAGTACAGCCCCTCCCCCCCAGTTTAACCCCCCCCCCCCCAAAAATACAGCGCTCCCCCTCAGTCCCCCCCCCCCCCATCGTACAGCGCTCCCCTCAGTCACCCCCCCACAGTACAGCGCTCCCCTCAGTCACCCCCCCACAGTACAGCGCTCCCTCATTTTACCCCCCCACAGTCAGCCTCCCCCCAGCACCCCCCCCAAGTACAGCGCTCCCCTCGTCAACCCCCCCCCCTAGTACGCGCTCCCCTCATCACCCCCCCCCCCTAGTCAAACGCTCCCCCACACCCCCCCCCAATAGTAAGCGCTCCCCTCCGTCACCCCCCCCATATAGTACAGCGTCCCCCATCACCCCCCCCCTATATACAGCGCTTCCCCCCAGCACCCCCCCCATATAGTACAAACGCTCCCTCAGTCACCCCCCACCCCCCAATAAAAACAGCGCTCCCCCCAGTCACCCCCCCAAAAATACAAGGTCCCCTCAGTCCCCCCCCCCACAGTACAGCGCTCCCCTCAGTCACCCCCCCCAGTACACGCCCCCTCATCCCCCCCCCACGTACAGCGCTCCCCCCAGAAACCCCCCACATACAGCGCCCCCTCAGTCCCCCCCCCCCCACAGTACAGCGCTCCCCTCGTCACCCCCCCACAGTACAGCGCTCCCCTCAGTCACCCCCCCCACAGTACAGCGCTCCCCTCAGTCCCCCCCCCCAGAAAAGCGCCCCCTCAGTCACCCCCCCCAGTACAGCGCCCCCCCCCTCATCACCCCCCCCAATACAAAACGCTCCCCTCAGTCACCCCCCCAAAATTTTCAGCGTCCCCCCCCAGGCACCCCCCCCCCCAAATACAGCGCCCCCCAGTCACCCCCAATTCAGCGCCCCTCAGTCACCCCCCCCAAGTACAAAACGCCCCTCAGTCCCCCCCCCACATACAGCGCTTCCCTCAGTCCCCCCCCCCCAAGTACACGCTCCCCCCCTTTACCCCCCCCCCCAAATACAGCGCTCCCCCATCCCCCCCCCAATACAGCCTCCCCCCAGTCACCCCCCCACAGTACAAAGCGTCCCCTCAGTCACCCCCCCCCAAACAGCGCTCCCCCCGTCACCCCCCCCCCAAATACAGCCTCCCCCAGCCCCCCCCCCCCAAGTACAGCGCTCCCCCTCATACCCCCCCAAGACAGCGCACCCCCAGTCACCCCCCAAAAAGTTTCACCCCCCTCTCACCCCCCCAAGTACAGCGCTCCCCTCTTTACCCCCCCCCCAATACAGCCTCCCCTCATCACCCCCCCAATAAAAGCGCCCCCCTCAGCCACCCCCCCCAGTACAGCGCTCCCCTCAGTCACCCCCCACAGTACAGCGCTCCCCTCAGTCACCCCCCCCCATAGTACAGCGCTCCCCTCAGTCACCCCCCCAAAAACAAACCTCCCCCTCATCACCCCCCCCAATAACCCCTTTTCCCCCCAGTCCCCCCCCATAGTCAGGGGCTCCCCCCCGCACCCCCCCCCCAAATACAGGGTCCCCCTGTCACCCCCCCCAAAGTACAGCGCTCCCCCCCGTCACCCCCCATATACAGCGCTCCCCCCGTCACCCCCCCCATATACGCGCCCCCCAGCACCCCCCCCCTTTACAGCGCTCCCCCAGTCACCCCCCCCCCCATATAACCCCAAAACGCTCCCCTCAGTCACCCCCCCCATAGTACAGCGCTCCCCTCAGTCACCCCCCATAGTACAGCGCTCCCCTCAGTCACCCCCCCATAGTACAGCGCTCCCCTCAGTCACCCCCCCCATATACGGGCCCCCTCTTCACCCCCCCATAGACAGCCTCCCCCCCGTCACCCCCCATATACAGCGCTCCCCTCCGTCACCCCCCCACAGTACAGCGCTCCCCTCAGTCACCCCCCCATAGTACAGCGCTCCCCTCAGTCACCCCCCCATAGTACAGCGCTCCCCTCAGTCACCCCCCCCATAGTACAGCGCTCCCCTCAGTCACCCCCCCATAGTACAGCGCTCCCCTCAGTCACCCCCCCATAGTACAGCGCTCCCCCCAGTTTACCCCCCCCATGTAAAAGCGCTCCCCCCCATCCCCCCCCATATTTTCCCGCGCCCCCTCAGTCACCCCCCAAAGTACAGCGCTCCCCTCAGTCACCCCCCCCCCATAGTACAGCGCTCCCCTCAAGTCCCCCCCCCCCCATAGTACACGCCCCCCTCATCACCCCCCCAAGTAAGCGTCCCCTCAGTCACCCCCATAGACAGCGCTCCCCTGTCACCCCCCCAGAGTACCGCGCTCCCCTCAGTCCCCCCCCCAAAAGTACAGCCCCCCCTCCCCCCAGTCACCCCCCCATAGTACAGCGCTCCCCTCAGTCACCCCCCCATAGTACAGCGCTCCCCTCAGTCACCCCCCCATAGTACAGCGCTCCCCTCAGTCACCCCCATAGTACAGCGCGCCCCTCAGTCACCGGGCAGGGGCCCCCCATAGCCGGGCTCGGGCTCCGGTACTCACAGTCCAGGTGCTTCTTCTTGGGCCCCATGATCTCGTGGGTCGTGGCCTTCAACGGCTTGGAGACGGCGGACCGGTGCGCGGCTGAGCCGCCCTGTGCGGTCCGTGTCTCTGCCCGGCATGCGCGGCTTGTTTTTCTCTTATTTCCACACAAAGGGCCCGGGGCCCTGCGATCCCGGGGTGCGTCGCCGCCGCACGCTGCTCATGGAGAGGAGCGGGGGCACCCCCTCGGCCCCCTCACGCCCGGGGCCGCCGCCGGGGCTTCAACGGGGGGCGGAGGGGGGGGGAAAAGCGCGAGCTCCCCCTAGAGCCGTGAGACCCGGTCCGTCCTTTCGGGGGGGGGGCGTAGCCAAAGGGGATCTTCCCCCAGGGGGGGGGCTTTTTAGAGAATCGGGTGGGGGCGGGGGTAGGCGTGCGGGCCCCCGGGGTTGGGGGGGGGGCAACACCGAAACGCGATCCCCCCGTGCCTCAGGGGGCCCCGGGGACCCCACCCCCCAGAACTGCGGTGCGCAAAACCCCATCACCACCTGCCAGTACCCGGGGAACAATGTGCCTCTAGGTTTTACGGCCCCTGACCAGCAGTGGAGTTGATTCCGGGGCCCACCTTTATTTATTTCCCCCTGGGGACCGGGGGGACCAGTGGAGTTGATTTGGGAAATGGGGAGGGCCCCACCGGGGAGTTTATTCTTGGGGCACCCGTGGATTGATTCTTTTGGGCCCCCCAGGGAGGTTTTTAAGGGAAATTTTTGGGGGTTTACCCCACCAGTGGAGTTGATTTCCCGGCCACCAGTGGAGGTTTAAGGGGAAATTTTTGGCCCCCCCAGTGGAGTTGTCTTGGGGCCCCCATGGACTTGATTTTTGGGCCCCCGTGGGGCTGATTTTTGGGGCCCCACCATGGACTGATTCTTGGGGCCCCCCGTGGGCTTTATTCTTTGGGGGCAAACCTGGCGATTTTTGGGGCCACCGGGACTTTTTTCCGGGGGGGGCCCCCCTGGTGGGCATAAGAACCAAATTCCCTTTTAAAAAGGTTTTTCCCTTTTCCCAAAAACGAATGGCTAGTCCCGGTCTGCCTGACACCAGTAATGCTGAGCGGCACACCCTTTTTTAAAATTTATCCCCCACACACTCGCCACCTAGTTGTTGAAGGAACTCCGTAACTAAGGACTCTGTTCAAAACGCGTCAGTGTGTCTCGTACTATTCGCCAGTTCTAATGATCTCTGCAGTCCAGATATAAGAGATATTTTATATGTTTATTGTATGAATAAAGACCGAGTGGATTCTTAATCTTTACATCATCCTGGATTGAAGCTTTTTCCTCTTGTATGAACTCCAAGGTGGCCCCCAAAGTTAATAGGACCAGCTACAGTCAGGGGGGAAGAGGAGGGGGCGGTACTGCTGCTGTACAGGTAAAAACTTAGATCAGTGAGAGTCTTGTAAACTGGACTCCAAGGGCCTTATGTATGAAAACTGTCTAGCAGTAAGACTGTGTTGCCCATTGCAATCAATCAGCTCATAGCAACCAATCAGAGCTCATAGCAACCAATCATTGCTCAGAGCAACCAAACAGAGCTCATAGCGACCAATCAGAGCCCATAGCAACCAATCATTGCTCAGAGCAACCAATCAGAGGACATAGCGACCAATCAGAGCTCATAGAAACTAATCAGACCTCATATCAACCAATCAGAGCTCATAGCAAACAATCATTGCTCAGAGCAACCAATCAGAGCTCATAGTAACAATCAGAGGTCATAGCAACCAATCAGAGCCCATAGCAACCAATCAGAGCTCATAGTAACCAGAGGTCATAGCAACAAATCAGAGCCCATAGTAACCAATCAGAACTCATAGCAACCAGTCAGAGCCCATAGCAACCAGTCAGAGCTCATAGTAACCAATCAGCTCATAGCAATCAGAGCTCATAGTAACCAATCAGCCCATAGCAACCAATCAGAGCTCATAGAAACCAATCAGACCTCATATCAACCAATCAGAGCTCATAGCAAACAATCATTGCTCAGAGCAACCAATCAGAGGTCATAGTAACAATCAGAGGTCATAGCAACTAATCAGAGCCCATAGCAACCAATCAGAGCTCATAGTAACCAGAGGTCATAGCAACCAATCAGAGTCCATAGCAACCAATCAGAACTCATAGTAACCAATCAGAGCCCATAGCAACCAGTCAGAGCTCATAGTAACCAATCAGAGCCCATAGCAACCAGTTAGAGTCCATAGCGACCAATCAGAGCTCAGCTTTCATTTTTACAGAGCACTATATGAAATGAAAGCTGTGCTCTGATTGGTTGCTATGGGCTCTGATTGGTTGTTATGAGCTCTGTATGTTTATAAAATGGTCACTTGGGAGAGCAGGAGAAGACTTCTGCTATATGCCGAGTCAGCATCCGCGCCATTATCAGCTGAGCTGAAGCATTGTGATCATTATATAAGCGCACACTTGGCAGAACGGATGCTCAGATTAAATGCACTGTAGAATTATTTCTATTTCCCTTGTGTATGAGATGAGATGAGATGCAGGATCCATGAGATGCAGGATCAGTGTGTGGTGTAATCTCATAGGTGAAAATAGCCTAAATAGCCTGAAATGCATCTACAGGGCGGAGCTTGTAGGCTGAGGGTGTTAACCATTCATATTTACTGCACAGGAGGAAATCTGAGGTCACGTGACGGGCCAATTAGCCAATCTGGAGACAAATTGAGTTTTCCATTGAAATCATTAGATTTTTCAATATACAAAATAATACACAATTTGGTCGTTTGGAAAGGTTAAACAGCAGGGAACAGAACCAGCTCCGTTCCCTGCTGTTAGCGGTGGGTCTCATCTTCATTTAGCAGATCTTGCCAGGTTTCTATGTAGCGGATTTATGATGTTAGCCTGCTACAGAGGTCCTCACCAGCATCAGGACGTTTCTATATTTGTTAATGCATCCTCAGGCTATGTTCATACGGCTTATATTGCATTGCATTTTGCCACGTATTGCGCTTAATATGCGGCGAAATGCGCGCCGCAATTACAGTAATTCATAGTTCTCATAGAGAGCTATGGATTACGCGTCATCTCCCCGGGCTTACAATACCATCGTACTGTACGCACGGGGAGATACCGTAAGTTACATGTCAATTGTTTGTTGGCGCTTACAATGTGTGTCAATGGGGCAGGCCAGGTGCCGGGTCCCCCGTGCTTTGGAATTAAGCGCTGATCAGTGCATGCTTCCAAAACACCCGGCATATTGCGGCGCGTACTATACGAGCCGGAATACAGCGTGTGAACATAGTACCCTTAGGCTATGTTCACATGAGGGATTTGAAGGCAGAACATCCGTGTATAATCCAAGTCCCATTCATTTGGAAAGGAAATCCACACACTGTGAAGGAAAGTGACAATATATTTTACCACAGAATTCAATTCCGCTCTCCAGAAGTAACTGACATGTCAATTCTTAGACATAGAATCCATGCAGATTCCGCATTTGGCAGCCATGATGCACGTTAGCTCCGTGAAAATGAGGCTGCACCAAAATCAGCAGTGAACACTATCGCTGCAACGTTAAAATCTGTGGCAGAAATCCAAGGGGATCATTTCAGATTTCTGCCGCAAAATCCGTATCAAATTTATCTGTTTGAAAAAGTCCAATGTGCGAACAGAGTTCATTCATTTTACAGCTGAGGGTTTGCTACAATTGTATCCAAGACAAGACTCGGAGGTTAAAGGGGTTGTCTCGCTACAATGATTGGGTTTTAATTAAAAGATTTTTAAAAAAACAAGCAGCTTTGTAATATATGTTCATTACAAATGTCCTACTGATTTTGAGTAGTATGATGTTGTACCGTGTTAGCCATAGAAAGTAGTACTACTGATTTTGAGTTATCCCTGGTAGTTGGAGTGCATCAAATCTCTATAGCAGCCGACCTGTTGATTTTTATCTCACTGGCTGCCAGTGCTGGCGACTCATCAGCTTCTGAATACAGGTCTGAGCACAGAGCCCCTCCCGCACAGTATGCTTCTGTAGTGAAGGGTGGGGGAGGGCTCTGGCTTCTGTGTCTGTGTGGATTAACCCTGTGTGTGCCTGCTCCCTCCTGCTCCCTCCACAGATTGAGGAGAGCAGAGGTGAGGCTGATCTGTAGTCAGTATGATGTGACAGCAGTGAAGTGTGTTACTATAATCATTATGTGTCTGTGGAGCTCTGACTATACTAATAGAACAGATCAGGGGGGCATGTGAACGGTTCATCTCCCTCCCTGCTCTGTTGTATTAGTGACACATCCTGATTATAGTAACACACTCCACAGCTGCCCTGTGTCTGTTCTGACAGGGTTTGTTTGTTGTTGCTGGAGATGTCCGTGGAGATTTGTATGCTAAGCAGGGGATAGGAACACTTACATCCCCTCTGCTCTCTAATTTAACAAACAGCTTCACAGACCTCTGGCTCCATAGCCACTCATAGATCAGCCCTCTCCCTGCTGTCTCCTGACTCTGTGGAGAGGAGTAGCAAGAGCTCCACCACAGCACAGTGCAGCTGATCCAGCAGTGAGCAGCAGATCTAGGCAGGCACACACAGGGTTAACTCTGGTAGAAAACCCCCTCGCCTTCCCCCCCTGCTGTATAGAAGTTACTGCAGTCTAAGGAGAAGAGCTCTGTGTGCTGAGGGAGGGGGAAGGGGGAGGAGAAGAGCAGACAAGAAGCCCCCCCCTAATTCAAAAATCCATGCTGCCCAAAACATTAAGTGGCTGAAAGCCTGTATGGAAAAAACTCCTTTAAGGGGTTTCTTTACGAAAATTTATAGTTCAAAAGGAGGGGACCAAAAATCTAAGCATGTCGTCCTTGGTTACCGTAACAAACGCTAAGGTTTTTTGGAGAACGGGTGTTTGCTTATGCTTGGGGAAAGACTTCTGAAACGGAAAAGAGAGAGCACTTTTTCAATGACAGCAATCAGTGTAGGGCGACGTATGCGTGTGGTTGGTCTTTTTCACTGACAGCAAACAGTGTTAGTGCGACGATGCTGTGGGTTGGTCTTTTTACTGACAGCAAATGAGGTGGACGTATGCGTGCGGGGTTGGCCTTTTTTACTGACAGCAAGCATGTTATGCGGGCGTAGCGTGCGGGGTGGCTCTTTCACTGACAGCAAAACAGGGAGGGGCGGTATGCAGCGGGTTGGCTCTTTTCACTGCGTTCAGTGGTATTTCGACGTAAACATGCGGGGTTGGGTCTTTTTACTGACACAATTAGGGCCTGCAGAAGAGCGAGACTTTTGCATCCCATGTAAACACAAACAGAAAAAGCGTTATTTTGTTTGCAGAATTTTAAAGGGCAGGGTAAAAATCCGGAATACACTGTGTGAAGAGAGAGAAAAAAAAAATCACCCCTTTCCCGATCCTAAATCAAAAGCCCATTTTAGTTACAAATATGTAAAGAGGGGGAAAAATGTAGATATCATAGGGTTAAAATTCTTTAATTTCCAAGATTCCTTCCCCCCCCCGCTGAGAACCTCCCCCTTTCCCCGGGCTCCACAGAAAAATTAAATTTGCCATTTTTTGGGCGAGTGCAGAGAGTGAAGATACTCCCTGTGGGGAAGGAAACATCCCCCCTTTTCCCCAAAGCCGCTTAGCAACCATATAAAGGGGTCCCAAAGATGAAACGAAAAAACCCAAACCCGGGACACCGGGCTGTTTTTTTTACCTTTTGTGATACATTGTAAAAAAACAGGACATGAAGAGATTTGGCCGATGAATTTAGACTACCTGGGCTGGTAAAAACCTTAAAGGGTTTTCCCCCAGGGTAGGTTTCATTCGTTTTTTACAGACGGTTTTGGGATTGAAAATCATCGGAAACCGACGACAACCTTTACATGATTTTAATAGAAAATTTTTTTCAGGGGGTCCCCACTGCCGGATTTTCAGATTTTTTTTACACCGCCGGCGAACGAAAAACTTAAAACATTTAAATCTTCCTCCGGGATTTGGGAAGAAATGAAAAGGGGGTGCAAAGGGGGAGGGTTTGGGAACCCAAAACCGGGAGAAAAGTCGTCCCCCGGGTGCCAAAAAGACAAAAAACATTAAAAAAATCCAACCCTTTTTGGACCTTCCGTGGGAACCCCCCCTAAGGCTAGTTCCATGGCAATTGGGGCGATACATACTCCCCACAATGCGTTTTTTGTGCAGAAAGACACAGTAATCAATGCTGTACATTACTGCACAAAAAAGCATCAAAAACGTATTGAAAAATGCACCGTGTGAAAGCACCCTAAATGCTGTTAGAGCAAATCAGGCAAGATGGCCGCCCCCATAATCATATAGAGAAAACATTAAAAAAATCTACATTGAGAAAATATAAACCACTAAGAAGAAAAGAATATGGATCAGGATCGTGTTTTAATAAATATAAGAAAAACAATTGGGGATAGGTTCCTTTTAAGCGTGATATATAGGATAAGAGAAGAGGGGCAGATACTTTCCAGGCATTGTGGGCTACAATATCGCCGGGGTTAAAAAAGTGGGGATTCAGCAATGGCGAGTTAATTTTTCCCTATTTGGAAAACTTTTTTTGGGTCATTAACCTCATAAAATATGTTATAAACAGGAAATGCCAGCGTCTCACATCACCCACGGCGAGCGAGCGGCGACGCCGGAGAGGCCTTTGTCATCTGGAGATTTTAGAGATGATTTCATGAGTAGATTTTAGCCCTTGAGTTGTCCTCATCTGAATCTGAGAAAGCTGGGTGACAACCCATGAACCCCCTTCTCCCAGCCCATGAATAATACGGGGGGGATCTTAGAGGGGGGGGGGTTTTTGAATCCCCCAAAGGCACTGACCCGTGGGGGACTCCCTTTTGCCCCCCCTATAGAGGGGTGTAAATCCCCCCTCCACTTTTGGGGAAAACTACAACCCCCATCTTGCCCACTGTTATAATTTAAAAATAAAGATGGGAGTTGTAGTTTCCCAACGCTGGGGGCCCGCAGTTTTGCCCCATTTCCCCCTTAGCTAAACCCATTTCCTGTGATTCCTCAGGGGGCCCAATGACCCCTTTTTGGCAAATAGGGGGGGGTCTCCAACATGAGGGGAAAGGAGGGTGCCCTAGATTCAGCCCCATCCATGCCTCCTTGTGCCCCCTTTTCTGCCTGGAATGAACTGGTGTCTTAGGCGATTTCCTACTTTCACCTGTACCCGTCATCCCAGTCGGCCCCTCTTATGTCACATAAAATTGGGGATTGCCCCTTGTGTTGGTTGCACTTCAAAATTCGGGGGGGGTCATTTGGGGCCCAATCCCAATTTTGCTGGCAAAGGTGGGAAAATCTTGCAGCCATTGTCGGCAAAGTTCGGATCAGGCAGAAACGGCCCTATCCTAATGCAAAGTGCAGCATCAATTACAGTCCCCCAGTTTGGATGTAAATATGCAAACAAACAAGCCGAGCCCCATCCAGGAGATCTCAGTTCACACTGGTTTTCCATGTTCTTCCAGTTTTAAAAAAGGTTTTCTAAAAAATTCATCCCCCTCGTAACCAGGTTTGTTATGGGGTATTCCCCCTGGGGAGACAGACGTGGGGGCGGATTATTGCCTATGGGTCTATGATAAGAACCTTTGCCCTGTGCATGAGCCTTCGGGGTGACTCAGATTAGAGAATCCACCACCTGTATATGTCCAAAAGCAGCTTTACCTTCCCTGAATTTATCTCTTGGGTTATACCCCCTTATGAAGTAAGAAATGGTGCAGGCCTGGAGTGCCCAATACAGTTTTATACATGTGATGAAAAAGCCAAAGAAAAAGCAGCTCAGCGACAGCTAACAAAAACCCGTATAAATGAAAGTCAGTAATGCAAGCTTGGAAAAAAACGGAAAAACTGCAGCAAGACGGAGAAAAACAGTATCTGGAGAAAACAACGGATAGAGACAACATGTCGCACCCAAACACGATGGAAGAAACCACATATGGACACCAACTTTCTCTAGAGTGCAGCAAGTTTTCCCCTTTTTAATTGTAGATACACTGACTGATTGATTTATTGACAGATGTATCACCACTGTATGAGTGAGATAGATAGATAGATAGATAGATAGATATTGGATAGATAGATGATAATATTAGATAGATAGATAGATAGATATGAGATAGATAGATATGAGAGATAGATATGAGATAGATAGATAGATGGATATATATGAAATAGATAGATAGATAGATAGATAGATATATAATTAGCTAGATAGATAATGAGATGGATAGATGAGAGATAGATAGATAGATATGAGATAGATATATATATATGAGATAGATAGATAGATAGATAGATATGAAATAGATAGATAGATATCTAATTAGATAGATAGATAATGTGAGAGATATATGAGATAGATAGATAGATAGATAGATATGAGATAGATATGAGATAGATATGAGATAGATAGATAGATATGGGATAGATAGATAGATAGATATGGGATAGATAGATATGAGATAGATAGATAGATAGATAGATAGATATGGGATAGATAGATATGAGATAGATAGATCAATAGATAGATATGAAATAGATAGATAGACATATAATTAGCTAGATAGATGAGAGATAGATAGATAGATAGATAATGAGATAGATAGATAGATATGAGATGAAGTGCCGGTGTTCGGCAACGAAACGCGTAGGGTTATAGATTTTATATTTTGTATGTTTTTTTATTAATTTTAAATAAATTAACCTAAAATGATCCCGCCCAATAGTGCATGACTCACTAAACCTCTGAGCGCTACTGCCGAGTTTTTCTATTTAGACTGTATCTATTCACCACGAGACTTTTCTTAAAAACGTGGGAGTCGGGACTGCGGAGCTGCCGAGGTTAAGAGTCAAACCTCAGCATTTATGCTGAAAAGATTTGTTGTGCCTCTGGTTTTAGCGCACAACATGAGGAGGTGAGCAATATTGCTATTTTATCATAATCTCCTGTCCTAACATAATTCACGATTGTGCGCCTTCTCTGTTTCTTTTTTATATATAACTAGATAGATAGATAGATATGGGATAGATAGATATGAGATAGATAGGAATATTAGATAATATGAGATAGATAGATAATAGATATAAGATAGATATGAGATGATAAAATAGATAGAATATGAAAAAGAAAATAGATATGAGATAGATTTTTAGATAGATAGATAGATAAGATAGATAGAAGATATGAGATAGAATTAGATAGATAGATAGATAAATATGAGTTAGATTTTTGAATAGATAGATAAATATGAGATAGATAGATAGATAATGTTAGATAGATATGGGATAGATGTTTAATATGAGATAGATCTTACGGAAAAGTTTAAGCACCACCCCCGCACTATACTCCTATTGCAGATTACCCTTTTCTTACATGATCTCTTCCCCCAATCTGTATCGTCCCCACCAGTTTAGAAAATATGCCAAACAAATTCCCCACAGCTGGTTATTTAAACAATATATCAAATTTTTGGTGACACCAACCCTGCGCAAACCCCCCCCCTTTCTTACATAAAAAAGGGGGAAAGCTTTTAGGGCGCCCCCCCCCATAGACCCGGGCAAACAAATTTTTGGACCCAGGCGGCCAAGCCTTTTCCCCTTGTGTCTCCTACAAAGAAAACCAAAACAAACTGCTGATGCATTGGTTTCCATACTCCCGTACTCTTGCACACTTTTTACCCAAATGTCTCTGACTTATGTTGGAGGTGTAGGGCGACGCAAGGATCTTTGGCCCATATTTTTTGGACTGCCCTAAAATAAACCTCTTTGGAGAAAAAGTCCAATCTTTGATCCAGAGTGTTGTGGGAACACCATTCCCGCGGCCCCTGAGGTCTACCTACAAACATCTTTCCTGATGGTTTGCGACGTCCCAATCACGCCTATTGCTGCATCTGTTGACGGCAACCAAATGTCTCATAAGCAAGCATTGGAAGTGTCAAGAGCCCCCCTCAAAGGACCAATTGATCAGCCGAGTGAAAGACATTCGGGAGATGGAATACCTCACGGCTCTAAATTTGAAAGACAGGGTAGATAAATTCGAAATTATCTGGGAAAACCCTGGGACTACTATATAATCTCCATGCCCCCTAATGCAGCATAGTAAAGTGGCCCTTGACCAGGCATCTCTTCTCTCAGCTCTCTAACCCCCAACATCCCCTAGTAGAATTTCCCCCTTGTAGTCTGTACTTGTTTGTGTATATTCTCAATGTTTTTCTTGATGTTTGTTTTACCCATTATATACGGGTCACTTGTTAATTATGTTGAGAAAACCGGTTTGATTGACACCTATGATATGTACCATTCTCCAAGCTAATCTATGGCATTGTTCGTCTATATGATTATTTCCCGAAATTTTGATCATTACTGTGATGCAGAGACATCCATTTGGGTACAGTGGTTTCGATTTATGTTCATACTTTTTTTCCATCTGGGATAGCACTATAACTAATCATAGATTTTTTAGGGAAAAGAAAAGGGTTAACGTAAAACCGGGCTAGAGCACCGGGGATGTTTTGTTGGGGTTTCCCAAGGGCCTAGAACACCGGAGGTGCTCCATTAACTACTTCGCTCTCTTCATTTAAAAAAAAAAAAAAAAAAGCCCTTTATTAAAAAGGACCAAAGAGATCTTCCTGGTTCTGGGACGATGGGGGGTTTGTCATGGTCTCCTGGTGTTTCTGGAGGGTAGGGGTCCACAGGCAATAAAACGTACTGAGGACTCCCCCTCCCTGTACGAGTTTTGTTCTCTCCCCCCCCCCTTATCCTTTTTCCCCCCCCTTATCCCTTTGTTTTGTATGCTGGGACAGATTTTCTTGACAGTGAGACATGATATTATTTTCCTCTGTTTGGTTTTCTGTAAAGAAATGCATATTCTTGTGTCCGACTGGAAAATACGTTTTTTCTTACTGCACCATGCTATAGTTTTCCAACCAACATTGTTTGATTGTTTAAAAACCCCTCTTTATGTCATACTGTCCATGTCATTTATCTTTAAAATCCTTTAATAAAAATTACAGTTAAAAAAAAAAAAAGATATGAGATAGATATGAGAGAGATAGTGAGATAGATAGATATGAGAAAGAGATAGATATGTGATAGATAGATAGATAGATATGAGAAGAGATAGATATGGGATAGATAGATAGATATGAGATAGATAGATAGATAGATAGATATGAGATAGATATGAGAGAGATAGTGAGATAGATAGATAGATAGATATGAGAAAGAGATAGATATGTGATAGATATGAGATAGATAGATAGATAGATATGGGGATAGATAGATAGAGAGAAAAAAGGAGAAAGCGCACAATAGTGAAGTATGTATAAACTGTCAGTATTATATATATATTTGTTGCGCTCACCTCTGGAAGTTGTGCAGATAAATGTGGCATACCACGCTTCTGATGAAGCGTAGTATGCCATGAGAAACGCGTTAAGTGTTCTGTATATTGTTTTTTTGAGAGTAATCTCTCTTTTAAATAATAAACACCCGGAGAAGGAATAGTGTTTTAATCGGTTTATCCTCTAAGAGCGCTGAAACTCCGTTATTTTTACTTTTATCTCTAGATAGATAGATACAGTAGATAGATATGAGATAGATAGATATGAGATAGATAGATAGATGATAGATAGATAGATAGATAGATAGATAGATAGATAGATAGATATGAGATAGATAGATATATTGAGAGGATAGATAGATAGATAGATAGATAGATAGATAGATAGATATGAGACAGATAGATAGATATGAGATTAGATAGATAGATATGGGGACAGATAGATAGATATGAGATAGATAGATAGATAGATAGATAGATTGATAGATAGATAGATAGATAGATATGAGATAGATAGATAGATAGATAGATATGAGATAGATAGATAGATATGAGATAGATATGAGATAGATAGATAGATAGATATGAGATAGATGGATAGATACATAGATAGATAGATAGATAGATAGATAGATACATAGATAGATAGATAGATATGAGATAGTCAATTTTGGAGTTTGGGGTGGATCAAGGATTTATAGAAATAAGCCTAAATTTGACAATGGAAGAGGTTATTAAGTGGAGCTATTTCTGAAGATGAGGCCATGTGACCCGGTAGAAGCCATAGACATCATTATGTAACAGCGCTATATGAATGAATAGCACTATAAACAGAGGCTGCAGCTCAGCAGCAATGTTCACATGTGGCGTTGGCCCTCCGCCCATCTGAATTCCATTCTCCCGGGGGCAGACATTTCCATGTGTGACGCTGCTGTCCACGTATTTGCTGCTTCTTCTATGACCTTCGGTGACTGGAGCAGACATGTCCTCCTGTAATGCCCTGCGAGGAGGTGTACAGCACAGGTGTGCTCGCTTCTATATTAACCCCAGGAGAGGGGAGTGCGGCCAGCCTGGACTGCAGACTGCATATCCCTCCAGGGTACAGACCAGATCCTTACACGCAGCTGCAATGTGCACAGAAAAACCCCCCCCCCCAGCACAGGCCCCTGAACCCCACACCTGGACAGCTGCAGAGTATGCTGAGGGCACCTGTGCCCAGCAGGTAGTAGCAGGAGGATTGGCCTCATAAAACACTGAGTTGTCCCATATTTGTCCCCTTGTTTTTTGCATCGTTAAATATTCTCTTTATTCACTGTGTGCTGCAGCTTTAGTTTCCAGGGACTCTTAGGCTATGTTCACACGGCTTAAAATGGGACGTATCTCGCCCCGTATTTCACGCCGTACTTTGCTAAATACAGGGCGAGATATGTCCCAGTCGTTATGGTAATCCACAGTTCTCAAAGAGAACTATGGATTAAGTCTCCTCTCCCCACTCGCACAATACAGCGAGCGGGGAGAGAAGTGACTTGTCAATTATTCACGGCGTATACGCGCCGACAATAATGAATGTCTATGGGGCCGGCGAGCCCGGTCTCCTTTAAAGGGGTTGTCTCACTACATGGATTGCTGCTTTTTATGTTAAAGATGTTGCAAAAACAAGTCACTTTGCAATATATGTCCATTAACAGTGTCCTACCTATTCCTAGATATCCCCTCTTGTATGGGCTGCATCAGCTCCTCAGGTCACTATAGCTGCAGACCAGTGTGATCTCTCCTGATAGGCTGCCAGCACTGGTTACTATAGCTACAGACCTGTTTGATCTCTCCTGATAGGCTGCCAGCACTGGTTGCTATAGCTACAGATCTATTCTCTCCCTCATGATAGGCTGTCAGCACTGGTTGCTATAGCTACAGACCTGGCTTCTACTGCAGCCTAGTAGAAGCTTGTAAACACGCCCCTGAATTCAAAATGAAACCAAGAAAACAGGACTGAGGAGAGATGAATCAATGTAGTGAGACAACCTCTTTAAGGTTAGACCTCCACAGACACTTGTACTCAAAGAAGTGAGAAGTATAAGATCTGTACAGATGTGTAAATTAAAATCTCCCAGTCACTGACAGCAAGCAGTGAGCAGCAAAATATGTAGGAAAGTGATACAGTTTTTCTTTGCACTGCGATGAAAGGGACCTTCCAGAGCAGGGGTGTCAGACTCCTTTTCACCCAGGGCCACATCAGTATTGGGCCATTTGAGGGCCACAGAGGGTGTTTAGGTAGCGGGGTCAGGGCTCTGCCACCTTCTGTGAATTGCAGAACTGAGCAGAGTCGAGATGAAGGTCACAGCTCCAAATATAAGATGGCACCTGCTCTCTACGCTGACGGCGCCACCTTTTCCAAGTGCCCCCTGCGTCCTCCAGGGAAAGTGGAGAGCCGTTCCTACTGAGTCCAGACCTCACTGGGCCTTATGTATGAAAACTGTCTAGCAGGAAGACTGTCTTTGTTGCCCATAGTGACCAATCAGATCCCACAGCAACCAACCAGAGCTCAGCTTTCATTTCATACAGAGCTCTGGAGAAATAAAAGCTGATCGCTGATTGGTTGCTGTGAGATCTGATTGGTTGCTATGAGCTCTGATTGGTTGCTATGGGCTCTGATTGGTTGCTGTGAGATCTGATTGGTTACTCTGAGATCTGATTGGTAGCTATGGGCTCTGATTGGTTGCTGTGAGCTCTGATTGGTTGCTGTGAGCTCTGATTGGTTGCTGTGAGCTCTGATTGGTTGCTGTGAGCTCTGATTGGTTGCTCTGGGCTCTGATTGGTAGCTATGGGCTCTGATTGGTTGCTATGAGCTCTGATTGGTTGCTATGGGCTCTGATTGGTTGCTATGAGCTCTGATTGGTTGCTATGGGCTCTGATTGGTTGCTGTGAGCTCTGATTGGTTGCTATGAACTCTGATTGGTTGCTATGGGCTCTGTTTGTTGCTCTGAGCTCTGATTGGTTGCTATGAGCTCTGATTGGTTGCTATGAGATATGGTTGGTTGCTGTGAGCTCTGATTGGTTGCTATGTTCTCTGGTTGCTATGGGCTCTGAGCTCTGATTGGTTGCTGTGGGCTCTGATTGGTTGCTGTGAGATCTAATTGGTTGCTATGAACTCTGATTGGTTGCTATGAACTCTGATTGCTTGCGGTGAGCTCTGATTGGTTGCTGTGAGCTCTGATTAGTTGTTATGAGCTGATGGCTTTGCTAATGGTCCTGATGGTTGCTTTGAGTTGGGATTGGTTGCTATGTGGTGTGGTTGCCTTGAGCTGATTGGTTGCTATGAGCTGATTGGTTGCTATGAGCTGATTGGTTTCTTTTAGCTGTTTGTTTGCTATGTGTTCTTATTGGTTGCTATGAGCTCTGATTGGTTGCTATGGTTTCTGTTTGCTATTAGCTTTGATTGGTTGCTATGAGCTGATTGGTTGCTATAAGCTTTGATTGCTTGCCATGAACTCTGATTGGTTGCTATGGGCTCTTATTAGTTGCTATGGGCTCTGATTGGTTGTTATGGGCTCTGATTGGTTGCTATGGACAACATAGACGATCTTACTACTAGACAGGCCTTGAATTTGGCACATGTGCTTTAGACACTCAATAGTTTTAGTCCAATACAGAGGTGGTCAAGGTAAATGATGTATGGGAATCTTTCTAACTGATTTTTTACCGCTTTGAATATCCAGGATTTTTTTTTATTAGGTTTTCCAGAAACTAATGACAAACCTGGTTTGCATGAAAGAATGTGATGAATTGAAGGGCTTGTATGAGAATAGAGAAAGATGCCACTTATACACACGGACGTTGTCTGGTATTGCAGCTTAGCCTTATCCATGTGACTGCAGCAATACCAGACACAACCTATGGATAAGATTGGCGCTATTGGGAAGGGTATTTCCATTCAAAAACTGATTGCGTATTGATAGAATACGCCATCAATTTGTGATAGATGCGGGTCCGACCATTTTACCCTCACCCAAGAACGGGCCCCTGAAAGTCACCAATCAACACGGAGAGATGTTTGGGTTGGAACGCTGCCATTGATTTCAGTGGGAGTTCTGAGTACAGGTGAGCGATGCTCCAGAAAGTCTCAGTTTTGATCAGAACTCTCCCATTGATTTCAATAGGAGAACTTTCCAGGACCTGTTCTTGGGACAGGTGAAGGCTCCAGTGGTAGGACTCATACCTATCACACATTGATGGGATATGCTATTTGATGTCAATGCGGGTGATGGGAATACCCCTTGTAGGGCCAAAAATCAGGAAAACACTGGGAACCTCACAGGTTGATATCTCAGAATCTCAGACAGGAAGAAATTACCTGTGCAAATATATATTGTGTAATGATATTATATGCAAATGGTGCACAATAGCGGGATTAAGCCTTAGTGGAGCAATCCTTCCTGCTTCTATTGTATTCTTTATTAGCCAGTGTTTGCTTTGTCTTCCTATTGTGTTGGAGTAAAACCAGCAAAGGCATAAGATAGCTGGGGGAGAAGCAATCACCTGGCTGACAGCTGCGCTCTCCAGACTCCCCCATAAGCTCGTCAGCTCAGCTGCCAAATACAAGCTAGGAAACAATATTTGGTTTGCACATCCAAAAACTTCCTTGAAAAAAATGAGCATAGGTGCACACTGGTGCGGCAGCAATACACACACACTCCAATACCAGTAGCACACTATCAACTAAAGAAACTATCAAAAGCACATAGGAATACCCTTTAAAAGCACCTCTGCTATTTAGGATACATGAACATTTTTTTTTGAGGTTCTTAGTTCACATTTTTGATCAAAACTGCTTAAAGGGCTTTTGCCAGGAAGTGAGTTCCTTACCTCAAAAACAAAGCATGCTGAGTCATGAACGGCTGCAGGGGTGAGAGGGAGGGGGGTGAGCAGAAAGCGAGGAAGAAGGGAGCGTCTGCAATGTTCACTCAAATAATTACATTACAACCAGTGGATTCTCTATACAGAAGACAGCCTCATACACTGCACTTTCTCGCCAGCCCCTTGCAAAGCTCCTTCATGTTCCCTGTCATCAGATAAGAAGTGCAAACACGCAAGCGCGGCCAGATCAGCTCCTGTCAGTGTCCTGGTCGTGTCTAATGCAAGCTTTCAGGAAACTAAGGGGGACTGAGCAATGCTGTAGCTCTCAGAGGCTTCACTTTTTGTAATCACATATATTTAGAAAAGTGATTAAATACCCATTTTGGAGGATCCCACGTCAACAGTACATCGTGGCAAAACCCTTTTAAGCCCACCTCCCAATCTTGAAGGGGACCTCAAATGCAGGTGGGTTCCTACACTAACATTTACTCTCTTTAGGGCCTGTTCAGGCCTCCACACTTCAGGGAGTGAAGGCTACAGCCACTAGGTACACTGCATTGATTGAAAAACCTGTGAAGGTGGGTGGAGTACGAAAAACCAAAGCGGAGGCAGCCACTCCTCCATTTTTTTCTAGCAAGTTTTTGGATGGGCAAAGTCAAATATTGTTTTCTAGCTTGTGTATGGGGAAGTGGCTGTCTCCTCATTGGTTTTTCGCACTCCACCCACCTTCACAGGTTTTTAAATCAATGCAGTGTACCTAGTGATTGGAGCCTTCACTCCCTGAAGTGTGGAGGTCTGAACAGGCTCTAAAGAGAGGAAACGTTAGTGTAGGACCCACCTGCATTTGAGGTCCCGCTGACGTTTCGGAGGTGGGATTAAGCAGTTTTGTTCAAAAATGTGAACTAAGAACCTCAAAAAACATTTCATGTATCCTAAATAGCAAAAAATGCTTTTTCAGGAATTCCTATGAGCCTTTTGATAGTTTCTTTAGTTGATAGTCTGCTGCTGATATTGGAGTGTGTGTGTGAGCTGCCAAATACATACAGGAACCAAGGATCGGATGCGTTAAACGCGTTGTGGGGCCTCTCAAAATGCTAAAGACAGCTCAGAATGTTCAAAAATAATAAAAGAATACCACCCTACCGATCCCCCACCAGCCATTGGTTGTGGTGTAGTACAGTATAGACGTAGAAGTAGAGACCGGTAGAGGAACCATAGGCTACGTCTACACGGCAGTGGTTTACTTTCGGATTTTTAAGCAGATTCTGTAAAATCCGACATCGTCAGACACCCCAGTAGTAATCTACACAGCTCCTAAGTTTGGATTTTAAAATTGCCAGTTTTGAAAAAGAAGTTTGAACATGTTCTATAATCCGCCATACGTCACTTGAAAACGGCGGATTGTATCACTGTTTAATTGAATGGGGCACTCGGCAAAAAAAGCAACAAAATCCACAACAAAAAACTGATTAGAATCCAACCAGTATTTTGTCCTTGCTACCCTGTTTCCCCGAAAATAAGACATCCCCCGAAAATAAGACATAGTGCATTTTTTTATGTAATTCAGAGTTTGGCTGCTTATGCTGATGTTTGTGATGAAATCACTACAGTATATTAATATATGTTGATTTTTTGTTCAACAATAAATGTGAATTATTGTTCATAGAAAAATAAAACATCTCCTAAAAATAAGTCTTAGCTCGTCTTTTGGAGCAAAAATTAATATAAGACACTGTCTTATTTTTGGGGAAACAGGGTATGTAGATGTAGCCATAGAGGGATGGAATGGTGAGGGCGAGGGGAGAGGTAAAGTGAGTATGACTTTTTACATTATTTTTTTAAAATTTGGAGTAGTTTTAAAAAAATGTAAGGGGGGCTGGACAACCGCAACCTGGAGTGCCCATAAATAAAGGGCGGCACGTCTGGAAACTGGCGTCACCGCGGCAGATTTTAAATGCATTTAATCAGTGTAAAGTACGCTTGAAAGTACGAGCCTTTCAAAAATCTGGCGTCTGGTATACCGTGCATAGTAAACTCAATGTGCCTAAAAAGGTGCATTGCATGGTTGAGGTGTTTAGCATATCACTGTGCTGACAAAAGACGTTGCTGCAGACAGGGGTTTTGCGGCTCCCAGCAGGTAGTTAACAGCTCCGTTCCTAGAGCAATCTCTGTACGCCCCGCCGGGAAGTGGAGGATGCCTCAGAGCTCCGGTGCTTAACCCTTTGAATCAAAGGGCTTTCCCCTGCTCCGGCCGGTGATTGGGACCCGATGGAACCCGGTAAATGTCTGTACAGTCAGCCCTGGGGACCTAGAGTAGCCCCAGGGCTGTCTGTATAGGAAGTCTGCAGTTAGGGCACACTGTGTGCTGCCCTGACTGCTGCCTGTGTAGGTATGACACAGAAGGTAATGTTATAGTGTACATGAATATGCTAATATATTACTAAGTGTAAAAAAAAAATGGGGGAGTGGGGGCGTGACTAGGCATGGCAGTGTGAGGAAGCAGGACTCTGGTTTAATAGCTGGATTTTGCTGCCAGACCATGGGAAAGGCCACCAAAAAATTTAAATCTAAATCTGCGGCCCTCCCTGCATCTCCCCACAGCGGCATAGGAGCGTTCTTCACCTGCTCCGCGGCGGCACAAGGGCTGGGCACCATGAACAACGGCGGGAGCGGGGAAAATGGCCGCGAGGCCCCGGCGTCGCTCTATCAGAGCCTCCATCTCCGCCTGCTTCACCAGCACAGGGACTGGACATCATGAACAGCGGCAGCTGCACGGAGATCGCCCGCGAGGCAGCCAGCGGCAGTCTCTCACCTCCTACGACCACCGCTACCCCGCAGAGCACTCCCGGACGCATGCTGGCTCCTGGGCCCGGCGCGGCCTGTTCAGAGCCCACAGCTCTACTCTCCTCTTCCGCAGACAAGCCTGAGGGTGCACAGATCTCTGCCACCACGGACCACATGGCGGCCATCTTCTCCACGTGGTAGGAGCGCAGCTTCCCCCACCAGCGGCATTACAGCCCCAGGGCAACAGCTCTCCCCATGCAATGAGGGTCTCAAGCAGGCCACAGTCACTCACTGAGGACGCATGCAGCGATCTGGGCCCTGCTGAGGGGTTTGTAAATAATCAGGCACCGGCTGCCATTGTACCGGGGTCCTCCCCTGTCCCCGGCCACTCCATCCCGGCTCCCACGGGCTCTCCCCAGGGACAGGCCTTCAACACCCACAATGTCTTGCTGCCCACAACACCAATGGCAACATGGGCCCCCTCCCAGGCCTCATCCACTGGCCCAACATAGCCATCTGCAGCATATGGCGGGAGCCCCACATCTTTATCGCCTGTGAGCTCCCAACCAAGGCTCTCTCTGCAGCCCCCAGCGGCGTGGCATACTATACCTGTCTCACAAGATGGAGTATCCCCACGATGGTGAACGGGGTCCTCTTGGGGTGCGTCCCCTCACCCCATCCCACCGCATGGCCTGGAGACGGCAGCATCTGCCCAAATACAGCACTCTCCACCTCTCCCCCACCACTACTATGATATACCTGCACTGGGAACTCCGGGCACATCGCAGCTGTCCCCGCAGGATGGCAATGGGCCCTCATCTCCGCTTAGACAAGCCTTAATTCCTCGACCTTCTGTGGGTTGCCCTCAGAAAGCCTTGGCTGACCCATCGGTGTCCCTGGTCACTACAATGGAGGAGAGGGACAGACCGGTCCTCCTATCAGATCTGCGCCTGCTGATTCAATCCTTACCTACCAAAATGGACATTTCGTCACTTGCAAAGCAACTAATAGCTGAATGCAAGACAGAATTTGCCCAAGTACGTACTGAGCTATCAGCAATGTCCACTAGAGTTGATGCTTTAGATTGGGCACAAACCTCTTCTGATGTCTCTATTCAAGCCCTTCAAGCATCCTCTCAACTACATTCAACACAGATTTTTGCCTTACAACAGCAGCTTGATGACATAGAAAATAGAAATAGGCGTAACAATCTGCGACTCCGAGGCCTGCCTGAATCTGTGTCTCCAGCTGATCTTTTCCCGGTCTTAACCTCCATTTTCAACGACATCTTGGGCAGGGCCCCTAATGCCCATATAGAAATGTATAGGGCACACAGAGCGCTACGACCACTCTCTATGGATACTAATCGCCCTCGCGACGTTATCTGCAGAATACATTTTTATGCCGTCAAGGAGGACATTTTGTGGAAAGCTAGACAATGGCAGAAACTCTTCTACAAGGGTGCCCCCATCCTTCTCCTCCAAGATCTATCCAGACACACGCTGGCGCAAAGAGCAGCCCTCAAACCTCTTCTGGCCAAACTAAAGGAAAAGGGTATCTTGTACAGATGGGACTACCCCTTTGCCCTGCATGTGCGCAAAGGTGAGCGCACCTTCACCATTCACTCCCCGGAGGACATACCAGCTTTCCTGAGAGATCTGGACATTTCTGATATCACTCTACCGCCTTGGCCTTCAATTCTGGGCCCTACTATCAACGCCAAACCGGATGCTGCCCGTCCACCTAGACCCTCACCCAGGGGTCGCGTCGTAGAAGAAATCACTCAGATTCCTCTGCTCTTTCTAACCCGGGATAGGCGACCCTGGTCACCTACGTAACCATCCTGTAAACCCACGGGCTGATAGATTTTGGTTATGACAAGTCAGATTTTTGTACTCTTTTAGTCTAGTCTATGCTGTTATGTAGTGCTGTTCCTTCCATTACTTCTAAAACTAGATCCTTTGCTGGGCGCGTCTCCCGCGATTCCCCGCGGCATCTGTCTTGGTATACTGACATAAGCCAGGCTCTTAAGTGACCCGGACGTTTTCATCTTGCCTTCGGGCTTCTTACCGATGCCGTGGTATCGTGGGATCCATAGCCTGGATCAATTAAGGGAGCTGCATGTTCTGTGGTGTAGGCAGTCCGCCAGAGGGAGTCATCCCTGCATACTCCCCTGCTTTACAATGCCAAAGTAAGGCTATGCCCCGGTCTCCCAGCTGGAATCTAGCCACCATTATGTAAGTTTCAATTTGGAGCGTTTTCTTTAATGCCTACCCATTAGGTCAGCCTAATACGTTCCCCATATAGGGCCAGGTCCCACTGCGGATCTTTGGTTGTCTGCGGGACCTAAGACTACTTTAGTCGGTATAATATTCTATGCGACCAGCCTTCTGCTTCTACAATTTTCCATACAGTTATGGTTTTTCATCGCTGGTTATGTCTTTTCGTTCATACTTATTGCTGTTCTCTTCCTTCCCTCCCCTCTCTCCCTCTTCTTTTCCCTCAGGACGAGGGCGTCCTCTTCAGTTCCTGCCGGACGGCTGGGACTGGATCAGTCATCTACTCTCTCTTCACCATGGCCGAGCTAAAATTAGTCTCCTTCAACGCGAAGGGTTTAAATACCCCGAAAAACGGGTGCAGGTACTTTACCATTTTCACCAGCGCAAGGTACACATCATTTGTTTTCAAGAAACTCATTTTAAGTCAGGACATGCCCCTCATATTCGCAACAAATACTACACCCACTGGCTTTTTGCAAATAACCGGGAGTCCAGGTCCAGGGGGGTCGCTATAGCGATCTATGGATCGCTTGCCCACCAAGTCCTTGATTGTCAAGTTGACTCGCTAGCATGGTTCTTGATTCTCTCTCTGAATATCGGAGGTCATCACTTCACACTAGTCAATGCATATGCCACCAACCAGGGCCAAGTCTCCTTTTTCCAAGACTTAGTTGAGAAAACCGCCTCTGCAGCCAAGAGTCCCATTGTACTGTGCGGGAATTTTAACATGACCCAGGATCCTACGATGGACAACTCTTTGGGTAAATCGTCCATCTCGTACAGAGCAATCAAGCTGGTTAACGGGGCTTTCAAGTAATTACAACTCTGTGACGCCTGGAGAAGTCACCATCCAGGAGATAAAGATGATAGGTTTTACTCCATACCACATAATTCCTATAGCAGGCTGGACTATATCCTGTTGTCTCACAGCATTCTCCCATGGGCGTTACACACCTCAATCGGGACCATGATGTGGTCGGGATCATGCACCAGTTTACTGTTCTCTCTCTGTTCCTTCGCTTACTAAACCGGCCTGGTCGTGGAGGCTCAACGAGTCCATTTTACTGGACTCAGTGTGTGTTGCTGATCTTCAACAGTGCATTGCGCATTTCGCTCTAGATCATTCCCAGGACACCGCTTCTCCCATAATTCAATGGGAAGCGCTCAAATGTGTCATGCGGGGGGATTTGATCAGGCATGGGGCACGACTGTTGAGAGAGAGGGCACACAAACTGATATGTGTTCTCCAGAAAATTGAGGTCCTCGAACTCCTACACAAGGGCGCTCTTTACACTGAGGTCCTTAGAGAGTTGCTCTGTGCGAAATCGGAGGCCAAGATTTTGTTAGAAGCTTCGTGGCAGCGGTACCTTCAAATTGGCAGGAGCCGTCTTTACGAGTATGGCAACAAATGTGGCAGGATCCTTGCTCGGGCGCTTAGGGGTCAAGTAGCACTTTCCCATATCCCTTGCATTAAAACTCCCAGAGGCAAGACAGTCCACACCTCTAGAGAAATTAGTGATTCTTTCCTCTCATTTTATTCAGAATTGTACAATCTCCCCACTGCTACACCCTCCCAACATGGTGACCCTCTGAGCCCGACCTCTCCCCGCCTGTGTACTGAGACCTCCTCTGTGTTGGAAGATCCGTTTTCTCCGCAGGAACTTTTATCAGTAATCAAAAGCCTACCAAGGGGGGAAGAGCCCGGGACCCGACGGTTTCACTAGCAAATTTTTCAAAATTTTCCAAGATGCCCTGGCCCCCATATTGCTAGATGCATTTAATTGCATTTCGGATGACAAGCCCTTCCCCACACAATCAACTTTAGCCCACATCTCAGTTATCCCCAAAACTGGCAAGGACCCCACCACCTGTAGTAGCTACTGGCCAATATCTCTCCTCAATGTTGATCTTAAAATTTATGCCAAGCTCATTGCCAACAGATTAAACCCACTCCTACCAACTGTAATCCCTCCTGACCAGGTTGGCTTTGTTCCGGGGATTGAAGCCCATGATAACACCATAAAGACCCTTGATATAATACAATACGCCCAAACTCACAATATCCCACTAATGGTTCTGTCATTAGATGCCGAAAAGGCATTTGACAGAATCTCTTGGCCCTCCCTGATCCAGACACTCCAGCAACTTGGTCTTGGCCCCATGTTCACCTCCAAAATACTTGCCCTTTACCGCGCTCCCACAGCCAAAATCAAAATTAACGGTTCCCTCTCCGAAACCCTTCATATCCATAACGGTACCCGACAGGGCTGCCCACTATCCCCTCTCCTTTGTCTTGATCATGGAAAGACTGATGTCCTCGATTCGTGCCAACCCGGACATTTCAGGGATCAATGTGAGCAAGCAAGTATATAAATGTTCTGCTTTTGCAGACGACCTTTTGGTCTATGTCACCAACCCACACATCTCCTTATCCTCCCTGATGTCTGAATTGGCAGCTTTCGGATCATGGTCCAATTTAAAAATAAATATGTCCCAATCTGAAGCAATGGGAATAAATCTCGCTCCCGCGACCCACAACTTGCTAAAATCAAATTTCCCTTTTTCATGGCCCCGTGATGGTCTCACCTATTTAGGGATCAAAATCTCCCCGGGTCTTAACGGGCTGGCCTCGGCCAAATTTGAACCTCTGTACCGGAAGATCCTAAAGGATCTGAACTCCTGGAATAGGCGAGATTTTTCCTGGTTGGGCAAAATTAATATTCTGAAGATGACAATTTTACCACATATCCTCTATCTTATACAAACTACACTCACCGGCCACTGAGGCTCCAATTTGCCCAAGCTCATCGAAATTGGACAGTAGAAGATTGGAAAAACGTTGCCTGGTCTGAATGAGTCTCGATTTCTGCTGCGACATTCGGATGGTAGGGTCAGAATTTGGCGTCAACAACATGAAAGCATGGATCCATCCTGCCTTGTATCAACGGTTCAGGCTGGTGGTGGTGGTGTCATGGTGTGGGGAATATTTTCTTGGCACTCTTTGGGCCCCTTGGTACCAATTGAGCATCGTTGCAACACCTTGTGGAATCTATGCCACGAAGAATTGAGGCAGTTCTGAAGGCAACAGGGGGTCCAACCCGTTACTAGCATGGTGTACCTAATAAAGTGGCCGGTGAGTGTATACCAATTTATATTAACCCTACTTTCTGGAAACGTCTACAGAGAGCCTTCACCTCATTTGTCTGGTCAGGGGGCCGCCCTAGGTTATCATATTCTATACTTACCAGAGGCAAGGAACAAAGGGGTCTGGGCCTCCCTGATTGTAAAAAATATTATTTAGCGGCCACCTGTTCCCGTGTCCTGGACTTCGTATGTCCTTTTGCGGACAGACTGTAGATACAGCTGGCACGCGATGTGTGCCCATTACGCCTGGCATCCCTGCCCTGGACCTGGACTCCTTCCATGATTACTTCCTACCCCACCACTTTCTCTAGCCGTCAAACACTGACCACACTTCGCTCCCATAGAGCAAACTGTACCCTAATTGACAGATCTGGCCCTTTACTCCCCATCTCGGACAATCCAGCGTTCCCACCTGGTCTGTCCCCGAACTTATTCTTGGGTGGCTCTAGATTCCAACCGCTGAGGTTCTTTAATCTTCTTGTAGACGCAACTCTTCCCCCTTTCAACTCTTTACCTGTTCATTTACGATCGCTCCCTAATGCCCACTTTCGATATACCCAGGTGAGGCATTACTATAACGCTATCGAACACTCAACTACACTGGGTAGACCACTGTCCCCTTTTGAACAGTAGTGCTTGCTTGAAAAGCCACCACGACATGCTATCTCTTGCATTTACAAGATGCTGGCCGTCCCTTGGGACTCTACCTTACCAAATTATTGCGCAGCTTGGGAATCGGAGCTGAATCAGCATTTTTCCCCGTCCCAATGGGCGAAATGTTTCACACTCACCCATAAGGCAGTGATTGCCTCTAAATCTCAGGAGACATGCTTTAAAATCCTGTCCCGATGGCACAGCGTCCCATATGTTCCACATAAGTTGTACCCATCAGTGCCGGATACCTGCTGGCGTTGTGGGTCCGGCGTAGGCACTATGCTGCATATTTGGCTGGGAGTGCCCTGCTTTACGGCGTTTCTGGGATGGCGTACACACAGTTATACAAGAACTCACAGAAGCCTCTCTTCCCAGATCTCCTGAAGCTTCACTGCTATTTATGTTCGACCATCAATTCTCAGGTTCTAAAAAATCTTTACTGCGTCACTTGCGTCAAGCGGCTAAAACAGTTATCCCGCGGCACTGGAAATCTCTGGACCCGCCAACCATTGATGAATGGTTCGCTGAAATCTCTTTGACATGCTGTATGGAAGAACTGTTGGCCCAGACACCGGCTCAGGTGGACAAGTTCCTGAAAACATGGTTTTATTGGAACACTTTTAAAACCTCCCCGCTCTTCCGATCGTTTGCTCCTTAATGCTCACTGCCCCTTAAACGCATTCCTTTCATTTCTCTTCGCGTTGAAATAATATTTCTGGATTTTGCCGGGCCTCCTTATCTCAGGACCAGTCAATGTCGGGGTCCTGCCTCTCGGTGGGTAGATCTGTGGATGGCGCCCTCGCCCCCCCCCCTTCCTTCCCTTCTCTCCCCCTTTTACCCCCCTTTGTAGGTGTGTGGGGGGGCTCTTCTCCTCACCGCCTGTTGGTTGTTTTATTCCTTACAACTTTTTTCTGGGTTGTATTTCGCTTTACTTGTTGCTTATCCATCACAGCACGTGTCAACTAATATTGTATTTACTGACGTACCTTTTATCTTTCTCAGTAGATTGTTATATACAGTCTCTTGCTTTGTATATGGCCTACAAGGCCCATTGTTTCTCATTGTTGGATGTTGATGTTTGACACTTGTAGGTTTTGTCAATAAAGCTTTTTTGAATGAGAAAAAAAAATGGGATAAAAAACGGTAAAAAAAAACATAGAAAGTGTAAAAAAATCAAAACAAAATAAATAACAAAATTAAAAAATATATACACAACAATAATAAATTGTAAAATTAATTTAACAGGTTATTTAGTGTGAAATGTGAATGGTGTAAAAAAAAAAACAAATGCAGAAAAACACTCTTTTCATGTTCACGCTGCCAAAAATTTTTTAAACAATTCCAGAGACATTTATTTGTAAAGTTAATCTACGCCCCCCCAAAAATACAACCTTTCCCACATAAAACGAGTCCTCATACAATTGTGTCACTTACAAAGTAAAAAAGTTGAAATGCAGGGAGGCAAAAACGAAAAACTTTTTCTGCTCATTAAGGCCTTTTCAGGCCTGGGGCTTATGAGGTTAAAACTAGTCATAGTGACTTGTATTATAAGACTATACTCTCTTATTCTTAATGTGGTCGGGTGAGGCGCAGCTCCGGAGATATACTGTAATATGATACATTATATTGTTTCTCATATGTTTTTGTGAAAGGAATATTCACACTTTGTATCTTTGCAACTCTTGATCTGCTAAATCATGTGTATGTATGTTGCACTTTGAACTATCGTACTTCCATGACGTTCTGTACATGTAACTATCACTATAACTCTTATAAAATGCTAATAAAAATGAGTTGGAAACAAATATCAGTTCAGTAAAGTCCTACCCTAAAAACAGCTCCAACAAAGGGCCCCATCAACAGAAGGCTGCCATCAGCAGTGCTCCTCTTTAACCCCTTAAAGGGAATGTGTCATCAAAAATAACTCATTGTTTAATTAATGATTTTATGTTAAACACATATTTTAGGAATTTCTGGTTGTTTTTTTTTAAATTTCCTTATCACTTTCAGTATTTTTTAATAATTCTTAAGTCTTGCACTTTTCACTTGGCCACTAGGCCTTGTCTGCACTGCATTAACAGCAGTCAGAGAGATGCTTTACACCAGTTTCATGCACATAGGAGCCTTAAGACTGACTCAGCCCCATTGACTTATATAGGAGAGTTTGACATGCTCTGTGACCTGGGAAGAAGTCAGTGTGCAGGGAGGTGAAACGGTGAACTGTGACTATCTCCTATTGTGACTGGTGGATCCTGTGTTATCATTCACACTGGTGTCTCCTTTCAGTAAAACCCGCTGTGCTAATTTTGAGCAAAAACTGCAAATCTCCTCTACGAACAGGAAAAGGTTTTTTAGCTATTATTAGGACTAGGGGCCAAAGTGAAAATGAGGAATGAAAAATTTTAAAAATATTGAAAGTGAACAGATTGGAAAACCCATGGATTTGTCAGTTTCCTACATACCAAATTTGCATCTCCCCAGCACATAAAGGGAAGTGTTATGAAAGGGGAATTTAAGAATGGAAAACCCAGTGGGAAAAATTAAACATCCCCTTTTTCTATAAGTAAATAATTTGTTTTTTAGATACCCCCCAAAAATTTCCCAAAGGAATTCATAAAAACCCCACTTTAAAAATATGGGAGGAAAAGGGGGCTAAATTTGTCTTCTACATTTTATGACATACAACAAAACAATTTTTTCTTTTTCCAAAAATTTAAGAACTAAGGGGCAGTTGATGGGGGTTTTTTCGCCCATTTTGGCGTAAGCTGCGCCCCCCGGCCCGAATCCCCGTCGGAGCAGGATGCGATGTTAGGCGTGCAAGGGGCGCGGTTGTGGGCTTCCGGGGGGGGACGGGGCCCGCGCTCAAAAAACCCGGGGGCATGTACATCGCGGCGGCAAAGTGGGTGCAATGGTCCGACATCGCCCTGGTTGATTTTGGGTTAATGCCCCGGAGGAGGCAAAGTAAGTGAGAACGGAACATGAGAGGAAAATAGAAAAAGTTTAAAAAGAGAAATCTCGGCGCCCCGCTCCTGCCGGCAGGGATATGTTTCCCAAAAAATCCCCCTTTATAAGGTGGAAAACATTATCAGAAAAAGGCTGAAACCTGAAAAATAAAAAAATAATAAAAAAAAACCCTTTCCCCAAAAAACTAAACGGGGCAATACCAGAATTAGGATTTGGAAAATTCCCGGGGAAATACGAAATTCAAATTCTGAAAGCTATTCTCATTGGTCGGCAGAAACCGGGGCCCTCAGAATAGGAGCACAGTGAACCATTTATCCTTTTGGGGAAGTTTTGACCAATAAAAAAAAAGGCGGGACAGTTCAAAATACAGTAAAAATGCAGAAAAGAGTGATTGGCTGAGCAGCGGGGGCTTGGCTATCTTGGCCAATCAAATAGACGAAGGGACCATTATATCCCTTTGGGGAGTATTTACCCCAAACAGATTGGAGAGCAGAGACCCATTAAAAACCTATGGAGAAGTTTGGACCAAACAAAATCAAGGGCGGGCGTTCAAAATACGTAAAAAAGCAAAAAAGACTGATTGGCTGAGCTAGCGGGGGCTTGGCTATCTCGCCAATCGAAAAAGAGCGAAAAGGGACCCATTATTTCCCATGTGGAGTATTGACAAACAAAAAGGGGCGACAGAGACCCCTTCTAACCTATGGAGAAGTTTGGACCAATTAAAATCAAAGGGGGGACAGTTCAAATTACAGTAAAAAATGCAGAAAAGACTGATTGGTGAGCTAGGGGGCTTGGCTATCCCCGCCAATCAGACTGAGTACTCTCCCCTTGTAGTCTAAGTATTTTTAACTGTCCCGCCTTTGATTTTTATTTGGGCCAAAAATTCTCCATAGGTATAATGGGTTCTGTCGCTCCTATTTGATTTGGCCCAGTAGCCAAGCCCCCGCTAGCTCAGCCAAACAGCTCTTTCTGTATTTTATTATTTTGAACTGTCGTCCTATTCTGATTGGCTGGTTTCGGGCCCAAACCCAATGAGAATAGCTTTCAGAATTGAATTAGTTTTTCCCGGGAAATTTTCCCAATACCCAAAATTCTTGATATTGCTGTTTGTTTTTTGGAAAGTGTTTTTTTTTTTCTATTTTTTTTTTGAGGTTTCAACTTTTTTCTGATTTTTTCCCCGCCTTTATAAGGGTTTTTTTGATTCTTTACTCCCCCGGGACATCTTTAATGATTCTCCTAATTTCCAGCCTGGGAGTAGAAAAAAATTTTGGGCCGGGCCCGCACTGCGCCCATGTCCCCCCACTGCCCCCCAAAACCACTGGCGGGCGCAGGGATTTTTTCCCCCCGCATGTATGAGCGCACCTCTCGGAAAAGGCGAAAAATGGGCCAGTCCCGCAATGCGCCTAAGTCCCCCACGGCGCCCCCCACAATGGCGAGGGCGGCGGACTTTCAAGCATGTTGACGCGCCCCCGCACCGCATAAAAGGCCGCACATGTGCGGAAATGGCGGAAAGGTGCGCCCCAACGGGGGAGCTTCATCATGTGCCCCCAAGTATAAATTTTCTAACTCTCATTTCTTGCCCATAGACAAATTTTGGCTTTTCAAATCAAAAATATTAACCTAACAAGGAACTACCCAAGGCCTTTAATTCCTTAATTGAATGACCCCAGTAAAAGTGTCGCTGTTTAATATATAACAAAATTTAGAGAAAAAGATTCTGAGGGTTCTGAAAAAAATTTTTGCAAAAATGGGAAAAGGGTTTCCGGGGGGATAATACCCTAAAAAATTTTAAAAGGGTGGGAAAAACATACGCAAGGCGGTTATCAGTGAGAAATGGAGGAAACACACTTTAAATTCATACATCATGCAATCTATGGATTTGATATTCCCCTGCATCCTTTAGCCCCAAACCGAATAACCGCTTGTCCCAAATGCTCTCAGCCAAAGTCAACTATGATTCATGGAATGTGGACGTGTGGGGCATCCCCGCGGTTGTGGAAAATAATAACAGAACAACTAAAAGCCAGGTTAGGGATCAAAGTTAATTTATCCCCAAATATCCTCCTATTTCATGATTTCCCGGAAGGCACTAAATTCCCTCATTGCTAGCAACCAAACGATGTCTTCTAAATAAATGGCTGGAGCCAGACTCTCCAGGAACCCTTGAAATATTTAATCAAATTAAATATTACATGCAAATGGACCAAGTGGAAACCGAAACGGCAAAAAATAGACAGGAAAAATTTTTCAAAAATGGAGACCGTTCATTGAAAACTGTTTAGAAAATTAGGAAATCCAACGAATAATGATCCCCTTTAAAGATACAAGTTGGTATCTGAAAGCTTGCATTGCTAATTCATTGGGTAGATTAAAAATAACATGATGCAGCCTGGGGTTCGGTTCTTGTGGGTCTGGGGGCTTGCTGGGGGAACATAAGTAGGCTCAAGAAATTCAGTTGCCACGAGAAAAATTGCTATTTTACTTTTCGCCCACGGTGCTTCCACTATAATCCCCCACTTATTTTTTTTCCTTTGTTTTTTATTTTTTTAACCACAATGTTTATTAGTTTTTAGGATGTTTAACTGACCACAAGTTAGTATTATCCTGTTTGAGACATACTACTATGTGACATGAGATAATCATTTAGAATATCATTCTCGAACTTCTCAGCTCAATCAAAATGATAGACTGTGAACTATTATATGATTGTTTATGTAGTATGTAAGCTGCATAAGTATAATTTTGCACTCAATTTTTCTGTAGTTGTATATTGAAAAAAGATTTCAAATAAAAACAAGTTTAAAAAAAAATATATATATTGAAAGTGATATGGAAAATAAAAAAAAAATAACCAAAAATTCCAAAAATATGCATTTAACATAAAAACGTGAGTTAAACAATAAGTCATTTTGATGACACATTCTCTTAAAGGGAACCTGTCACATAGATTATGCCCCCCTTGCTGAGGGCAGCACAAGCTAGTGTCAGACCTGCTGTTTCCAGCGCTGTGTCCCTTATTCTGTAAGATGCTGTAGTTTTCGTGTATTTAATGCTCAAATCTTATTCATGAGCAGGTGTTAGCTCCACCCACCAAAGGCTAGCCCCGCCCATTGAGTTATTCACATGTTTCTACCTATTCAAAGTAATAGTTTATCAGTTGAGGTGGGGGGGCTAGCATCAGGGGGCCA
>JAODAL010027743.1:0-54427 GCA_025379985.1 Phyllomedusa bahiana
GGATAATGTATATACGCTGTGTGTTGGGGGGGAGTACAATGTATTACGCTGTGTGTGTGGGGGAGATACAATGTATATACCGCTGTGTGTGTGTGTGGGGGAGATACAATGTATATACCGCTGTGTGTGTGTGGGGGGGGAGATACAATGTATATACCGCTGTGTGTGTGGGGGAGATACAATGTATATACTGCTGTGTGTGTGTGGGGGAGATACAATGTATATACTGCTGTGTGTGTGGGGGGGAGATACAATGTATAAACTGAGGTGTGTGTGGGTGGAGATACAATGTATATACTGCTGTGTGTGTGTGTGGGGGGAGATACAATGTATATACCGCTGTGTGTGTGGGGGGAGATACAATGTATATACCGCTGTGTGTGTGGGGGGAGATACAATGTATATACTGCTGTGTGTGTGTGTGTGGGGAGATACAATGTATATACTGCTGTGTGTGTGTGGGGGGAGATACAATGTATATACTGCTGTGTGTGTGGGGGGGAGATACAATGTATATACTGCTGTGTGTGTGGGGGGAGATACAATGTATATACCGCTGTGTGTGTGTGGGGGGAGATACAATGTATATACTGCTGTGTGTGGGGGGGGGGAGATACAATGTATATACTGCTGTGTGTGGGGGGATAATGTATAACTGTGTGTGGGGAGATACAAGTAATTATTTCTGTGTGTGTGGGGGGAGATACAATGTATATACTGCTGTGTGTGTGTGTGGGGAGATACAATGTATATACCGCTGTGTGTGTGTGTGGGGGGAGATACAATGTATATACTGCTGTGTGTGTGGGGGGAGATACAATGTATATACTGCTGTGTGTGGGGGGAGATACAATGTATATACTGCTGTGTGTGTGTGTGGGGAGATACAATGTATATACTGCTGTGTGTGTGTGGGGGGGGAGATACAATGTATATACTGCTGTGTGTGTGGGGGGAGATACAATGTATATACTGCTGTGTGTGTGGGGGGAGATACAATGTATATATACTGCGGTGTGTGGGGGGAGATACAATGTATATCGCTGTGTGTGTTGGGGGAGAGACAATGTATAACTGTGTGTGTGGGGGAGATACAATGTATATACGGCTGTGTGTGTGGGGGGATACATGTAATACTGCTGTTGGGGGAGATACAATGTATAAACTGCTGTGTGGGGGGGAGATACAATGTATATACTGCTGTGTGTGGGGGGAGATACAATGTATATACTGCTGTGTGTGTGGGGAGATACAATGTATATACCGCTGTGTGTGTGTGGGGGGGAGATACAATGTATATACTGCTGTGTGTGTGGGGGGAGATACAATGTATATACTGCTGTGTGTGTGGGGGGAGATACAATGTATATACTGCTGTGTGTGTGGGGAGATACAATGTATATACCGCTGTGTGTGTGTGGGGGGAGATACAATGTATATACTGCTGTGTGTGTGGGGAGATACAATGTATATACTGCTGTGTGTGTGTGGGGAGATACAATGTATATACTGCTGTGTGTGGGGGGAGATACAATGTATATACTGCTGTGTGTGGGGGGGGGAGATACAATGTATATAAAGCTGTGTGTGTGTGGGGGGAGATACAATGTATATACTGCTGTGTGTGTGTGGGGGGGAGATACAATGTATATACTGCTGTGTGTGTGTGTGGGGGAGATACAATGTATATACTGCTGTGTGTGTGGGGGGAGATACAATGTATATACTGCTGTGTGTGTGTGGGGGGAGATACAATGTATATACTGCTGTGTGTGGGGGGGAGATACAATGTATATACTGCTGTGTGTGTGTGGGGGGAGATACAATGTATATACTGCTGTGTGTGTGTGGGGGGAGATACAATGTATATACTGCTGTGTGTGTGTGTGGGGGGAGATACAATGTATAACGATGTGTGTGGGTGGGGGGAGATACAATGTATATACTGCTGTGTGTGTGTGGGGGGGAGATACAATGTATATAATGCTGTGTGGGTGGGGGGGGGGATACAATGTATATAAAGGTGTGTGTGTGGGGGGAGATACAATGTATACGCGTGTTGTGGGGGGGAAAAATGTTATACGCTTTTTGTGTGGGGGGGGTACAATGTATATAGTGTGGTGTGGGGGAAAATACAATGTATATTCTGCTGTGTTGGGTGGGGGGGGAGATACAATGTATATACGCGTGTGTGTTGGGGGGGGGGGGTTTTCAATGTTTATACTGTGTGTTTGGGGGGGGGGGGTTAAAAAAGTATATACTGCTGTGTGTGGGGGGGGATTCAAGGGATATTGTTGTGTTTTGGGGGAGATACAATGTATATACTGCTTTTTTGGGGGGGAGATACAATGTATATACCGCTGTGTGTGGGGGGGAGATAAAATGTATATACTGTGGTTTGGGGGAGATAAATGTATTACGCTGTGTGTGGGGGGAGATACAATGTATTTTCCGCTGTGTGTGTGGGGGAATAAATGTATATACGTGGGTTGTGGGGGGGGAGTAAATGTATATACGCTGTGGTGTGTGGGGGGGATACATTTTATTTTGCTGTGTGTGGGGGGGGAGATTTTAATGTAATACGCTGTGTTGTGTGGGGGAGATACAAGGGGATATACGTGTGTGTGTTTGTGGGGGGGGAAAACAATGTATATATGCTTTTGTGTGTGGGGGGGAGTACATGTATATAGCTGTGTGTGGGGGGAAAATACAATGTATAAACGCGTTTGTGTTGTGGGGGGAGAATACAAGTATATCGCTGTGTGTGTGGGGGGGAGATACAGTATTTCCGTGTGTGTGTGGGGGGGAGATACAATGTTTTTACTTTTTTTTTAAGATTTAATTTTTATTGGGGGGGGTGTGGGGGGGGAGATACAATGTATATACTGTGTGTGTGTGGGGGGGGATAAAATGTATATAATGCTGTGTGTGGGGGGGGAGATACAATGTATATAATGCTGTGTGTTTGTGGGGGAGAAAATTATTTACGCGTGTGTGTGGGGGGGAGATAAGTGGGTAAATGTGTGTGTGGGGGGGGGTACAATGTATTATCGTGTGTGTGGGGGGATACAATTTATTTTCCGCTGTGTGTGTGGGGGGGGGATACAATTTATATACGGGTGTGTGTGTGTGGGGGGAGATACAATTATATACTGTGTGTTGTGTGTGGGGGAGATACAATGTATTTTTTGTGTGTTGTTTGGGGTGGGGTGTGGGGAACAAAGTATATACGCTTGTGTGGGGGGGGGGGGACAATTTTTAGGTGTGTTGGGGGGAGTACAATGTATTTTTGTGTGTGGGGGGGGGAGATACAATGTATATACTGCTGTGTGTGGGGGGGGAGATACAATGTATATACTGTGTGTGTGGGGGGATAAATGTATTCTGCTTGTGTGTGTGGGGGGGATAAAATGTATATATTGTGTGTGGGGGGGAGATACAATGTATATACCGCTGTGTGTGGGGGGGATACAAAGTATATAATGATGTGTGTGGGGGGGAAACAATGTATTTTCTTTGTGTGTGGTTGTGGGGGGGGGATACAATTTTATATACCGCGGGTTTTGTGGGGGGAATACAAAAGTTTTTCCCTGTGTGTGGTGGGGGGGGTAAATTATTGCTGTGTGGGGTGTGGGGGATACAATGTATATACTGATGTGTGTTGTGGGGGGGGATACTTTTTATATACCGCTGTTTGTGTGTGGGGGGTCAATGTATTACTGCTGTGGTGGTGGGGTTTTTTCCGGGGGCGGGGGATACAATGTATATCGTGGGTTGTGGGGGGGTACAATGTATTACGTGTGTGTGGGGGGAGTACAAAGTTTTACCGCTGTGTGGGTTTTGGGGGGAGTACAATGTAATACTGTTGTGTGTTGTGGGGGGGGAGATACAATGTTTACGCTGTGTGTGGGGGGGGGAGATACAATGTATATACTGTGTGTGTGGGGGGGAGATACAATGTATATACTGCTGTGTGTGGGGGGGGGATACATGTATATCCTGTTTTGTGTGGGGGGAGAACAATGTATTACTCTTGTGTGTGGGGGAGTTAAAATGTTTACGCTTGGTGTGGGGGGATAAAGTTTTTAAAACCGCTGTGGGGTGGGGGGATACAATGTATAACTGTGTGTGTGGGGGGGGGAGATCAGTATATACTGCTTGTGTGGGGTTTTGGGGGGTACAATGTATATATGCTGTGTGGGGGGGGGAGATAAATTATATAAATTTTGGTTGTGGGGGGGAGTTTCAATGTATTTTTTCTGTGTGTTTGGGGGAATTTCAATGATATTCTGTGTGTGTGTGGGGGGAGATACAATGAAATACCGCGGGTGTGGTTGGGGGGGGAGATCAATGTATATACCGCTGTGTTGTGGGGGAATCAATGTATATTTCGCTGTGTGTGGGGGGGAGATCAAGTATTAGCGGGTTTTTGTGTGTGGGGGGGAGATACAATGTTATACTGTGTGGTGGTGGGGGGATACAATTTTTAAAACCCCTTGTGTGTGTTGGGGGGAGATACAGTTATATGCGTTGTGTGTGGGGGGAGATACAATGTATATACGGCTGTGTGTGTGTGGGGGGGGGTCAATGTTAAGCTGTGTTGTGTGGGGAGATACAATGTAATAATCTTGTGTGGTGGGGGGAGTACAAATTTTATACGCTTTTTGGGGTGTTTTTGGGGGGGGATACAATGTTTATAGCGGTGTTGTGTGGGGGGGGGGGGTACATGTTTACGCTGGGGGGTGTGTGTGGGGGGGGATACAATGTATATACCGGTGTGGGTGTGGGGGGGAGTACAATTTTAAAACCGCCGGGGTGTGTGTGGGGAGATACAATGTATAACGCTGGTGGGGGGGGGAGATCAATGTTATTCGCTGTGTGTGTGGGGGGGTTTCAATGTAATACTGTGGGTGTTGTGGGGGGGGGATACAATTTTTATATGTGTGTGTGTGGGGGGGATCAATGTATATACCGTGGGGTTTTTGGTGTGTGTGGGGGAGATACAAAGTGATACCCGCTTTTGTGTGTGTGGGGGGGGAGATACAATGTATATACTGCTGTGTGTGGGGGGGATACAATGTATATACCGCTGTGTGTGTGGGGGGGGAGATACAATTTATACCGCGTGTGTGGGGGTGGGGGGGAGATACAAAGTATTTCGCTGGTGTGTGTGTGTGGGGGGAGATCCAATGTATATACGTGGGTTTTGTGGGGGGGAGATACAATGTATATACTGCTGTGTGTGGGGGGGGGGAGAAACAATGTATATACTGCGGTGTGGGGGGGGGAGATACAATGTATATACCGCTGTGTGTGGGGTGGGGGGGGATACAATGTATATAGCTGTGTGTGGGGGGGAGATACAAAAGTATTACGTGTGTGGTGTGTGGGGGGGGGGGATTTAAGTTTATCCGTGTGTGTGTGGGGGGGGGTACAATGTATATACTGTGTTTGTGTGTGGGGGAGATCAAGGAAAACTGCTGGTGTGGGGGGGGTACAAGTTTTTCGTGTGTGTGGGGGGGGAGTAGTTGTATATAGGGTGTGTGGGGGGGGGAGATACATGTTATATGCTGGTGTGGGGGGGAAACAATGTATATAGTGGTGTGGGGGGGGGGATTTCAATGATTTTGCTGTGTGTGTGTGGGGGGGGGGATACAATGTATAACCGTTGTGTGTTTTTGGGGAGTACAATGTATATACCGCTGTGTGTGGGTGGGGGGAGATAAAGTATATACGTGTGTGTTGTGGGGGGAGAAAAAGTATTTTTACGCTGTGTGTGTGTGTGGGGAGATACAATGTATATACGGCTGTGTGTGTGGGGGGGGAGATCAATGTTATAGCGTGTGTGGGGGGGGAGAGACAATGTATATACCGCTGTGTGGGGGGGGGAGAAACAATGTATATACTGCGGTGTGTGGGGGAGATACAATGTATTACCGTTTTTGTGTGGTGTGGGGGGGGGGATACAAATTTTATACGCTGTTGTGTGTGGGGGGGAGATACAATGTAATATACTGCGTGGTGTGGGGGGAGAACAATGTATTTTTAAGCGTGTGGTGTGGGGGAGATACAATGTATATACTGTGTGTGGGGGGGGGGGGATACAATGAATATACCGGTGTGTGGTGTGGGGGGGGTCAATGTATATATCTTGTGTGTGGGGGGAGTACAAGTATATACCGCTTTGTGTGTGGGGAGTAAATGTTATACGTGTGTTTGTGGGGGGGGGATACAATTTATTTTTCGCTGTGTGTGTGGGGGGGATCAATGTATATACCCTTTTTTGGGGGTGATAAAATGTATTTACCGCTGTGTGTGTGGGGGGGATAAATGTATTACGCTGTTGTGTGGGGGGGGGGGAGTACAATGTTTTTCGTGTGTGTGGGGGGGGGAGTTACAATGTTTTAGTGTGTGTGTGTGGGGGGGTTACAATGTATATAGCTGTGTTGGTTTTTGGGGGGGATACAATGAATACCGTTTTTTGTGTGTGGGGAGATCAATGTAATCGCTGTGTGTGGGGGGGGGGAACAATGTATTTCCGCTGGTGGGGTGGGGGGGGGGATAAATGTAAATACTGGTGTGTGTGGGGGGGATACAATGTAAACCCCTGGTGTGTGTTGGGGGAGATACAATGTATATATGCGTGTGTGGGGGGGGGGGGAATACAATGTATATCGCTGTGTGTGTTGGGGGGGAGATACAATGTATATACTGCTGTGTGTGTGGGGGGAGATACAAAGTATATACCAGGTGTGTGTGGGGGGAGATACAAAAGTATATCGCTGGTGTGGGGGGGTGATACAATGTATATACGGCTGGGTTTTTTGTGTGTGGGGGTAAATTTATTTCCGCTGTGGTTGTGGGAGAACAATGTATATACGTCTGTGTTGTGGGGGGGGATAAATGTATATATGTGTGTGTGTGGGGGGAGTACAAGTATATACGTGTGTGTGTGGGGGGGAGATCAAAGTTATTCCCCGTGGGGTTGGGGGAGTCAATGTTATACTGCTGTGTGTGGGGGGGAGATAAATGTTTTCTCGGTGTGGGGGGGGATACAATGTTATATGTGTGTTTTTGTGGGGGGGATACAAGTATTAGCGGTTTTGGGGGGAAAATAAAGGGTTTTTTGTGGTGGTGGGGGAGATACATGTTATAGTGTGTGTGGGAGAGATACAATGTTATACGCTTGTTGTGTGGGGGGAGTCAAAAATATATAGTTGGGGTTGTGTGGGGGTCAATGTTATAACCCCCTTTTGTGTGGGGGGGGATACAAAGGTTTTTATCCGTGTGTGTTTGGGGGGGGGGATACAATGATTTTACGCTGTGTGGGGTGGGGGGAGTTTTGTTTTAGGTAAAATTACCCAATCTGTGTGATCGGAGTCTTTTGGCTTTGCTCCCGTCTTCTGCATTGATTATTCATGACCTGGTTTTCCGCCTATTATTTGTCTGCATATTATTAGTTGATGTTATGTTATGAAAGGTTTTAAGGGTTAATTAAAGTTATTGGGTTTTGGTAATTGGTTTGGGGTTGTAAAAAGTATTTTCAAAGGGCACATTTTATTTATACTCCTCTTCTGAAAAGTCCTACTGGGGTGGAGGGGGACTCGATGGGCACTGGGAGCCCGCCTTTCCCCCCTGTAGGGGTATTTACTTTTCCCGTTGATGATGGTTTCTGGACTGGTTGTCCTGGATCAGTAGTGGGACATAACACTACCCCTGCCCTGTAGATGTCCAAAACCCTTTCCCCTTGATGGGGTCTCTGGGCCCGGGTTTTTCCCGGGATCCCGTAGGGGGAAAAAATACCCCGCCCCCCTTGAGTGTTCCCCGCCTTTTCCCCTTTTATGGGCTTTGGATGGGGGTTGTTGGGGCATCCAGGGGAAGTTTTTTGGGGGAAATTTTTCCTTTTTTACTAAAATCCCTGAGAATGTCCGCTTTCCCGTTTTTGGGCTCTGGGGGTGGTTGTCCTGGATCAGTTGTTGGGCAGAACCTACCCCCCTGTAGGGTGTCCTGACTTTTCTTGATGGTCTTGGAATGGTTGTCCGGGGTCGTAGTTGGACATATCCCAACCCCTGCCCTGTAGATGTCCTGACTTCCTCTTGAGGGGGGTTTCCTAACAAGGTTGGTTTTCCAACCCCCAGAAATTGCCTTTAAGGGGCCAAAAGATGGGAAACCCAACCCCGCCGGGAGAGGCCTGCCTTCCTGTTGATGGTTTCTGGACTGGTTGTCCTGGATCAAATTTGTGGGACATATTCCCCGCCCCGCCCTGTAGACAGTCCTTTTTCCTTTGTTTTTTGGGTCGGGGTTTCCCGGAATTTTTGGGTTTTTCACCCCGGATCCCGTGTGGGACCCCCCCTTTAAAACCCCACCCTTTTTGGCGGCCTGGTAGATGGGGTTTTCCCCCCCCTTTCTGCTTTGTTATGGTTTTTTGGAAATGGGTTTTTTCCTGGATCAGTAGTTTGGGGAAGCAAATACCCCTGCCCTTTTAGATGTCCCCCTTTTCCCGGGTTTATGGTTTTTCGGGGTGGAGAATTGGGCCTCTCCCCCCTTCTCTTCCCCTTCTTGTGGTTTTCAGTTTTAAATTTTTTTCCCGGGAAAGTTTTGTGGAGCCCACATGCCTCTTTCGGGTTGCCTTTTTTGCTGTTGCCTGCTCGGGCCTCCCCTTCTTTTCCATTGTGGGGCCCCATTTTCCCCTCATATGGGGTTATCGATCGCCTCCTGTCCTGTGCGGTCCCCACCACTGCTGAGCGCTCTGGTGGTGCAGCCCTGAGGATTCTGTTCCTGGTATTTGGGGTGCCACTCTTCCTGTTCCTCTTTGTTGTCTTCCCGCTTTTTTTTTTTTGGGACTGTGATAGGGGCGCGCTCCACAATTTCCCCGCCGTCCTTTAGTTAAAACACCCGGGGGAACAAGGGATTACCGGAGAGAACCATTGCCGGCGACTGCTCCTTTGTCTTATCATTGAATCTAGCTCCTGCCCGTGGTTTGGCCCGTTCGAACCCCAACCCACACAGGGGCGTTCACCCCCGTCGCCAAGCCCCTGTGTCCCTTCCAGAGCGGGTTTTGGGAGAAGGGAGAAAACCCCCTTCCGGTTTTAGAAAGGGATGTCCCCCCCGAGGGAGGTTCCTCACAAGAAGGTCACAGGAGGGGACGGCAGCCCCTTTGAGGTTTCGGTGGTCTTCCCGCAGGATGCTGACTTTATATGTCTGCAGGAGGTATTTGATGGACGAGCCTCTCGGAAGCTCCCCGTCCCGGCTCTCTTCCCCTACATTTGATGATTGGACCCACAGGACCTCATTGCTGTGGCTTCAAGTTCTTTAACAGTGGATTATTCCTGGCCCCCGGGCCCCAGGTCAATCCCAAAAATATTAGCCCCCCAATGGAGCGGAAGGGGCGCTGGCGTCCAAAGCCCTCCGGCGTAAGGAAAAAAGTCATCCAGCTCAGTTGGAGGAGTGTCCAACGGCCCAAACATTTCGGGATCTTGAAAGGGCCAATGTGTCTGTACAACCATGGCCAAAGTGAGGTAAAAGGCAGAAAATGTTACAAACCACACCAAACTGTGGTGATTTAAAAGGGGTTAAGTGTCCATGAACCATGGTAAAGTGCAGTTCTAGAGGGGAAGGGTTCAATACAACCAAAAGCCAAAATTTGTAGTGCCTTAGGTTGCTTGCCTTACAACCAAAACCCAAGTGCGGTGTTTAGAGTGGTCAATGGTCCATAAAAAATTGTGCATGACTTAGAGGGGTTGCTTCCCCATAAAACCAAAACCCAAAAGTGCGGTATCGAGGGTCAATTACCATGGTGATTTGCGTGACCATGCGATCATGTGCCCACACAGCCAAAATTTGGGTTTATCTTGGGGTCATTGTGTTATACAACCATGGCTGATGTGGTGACCTAAGGGGGGGAGGCCCGCTTATTTACAAAATGGCCAAATGCGTATTGGGAGATAATTGCATCCTAAACTAAGGCTGTGTGCGGTGACCTGGCGGAAATGTGTCCAAAACCACAACCAAGTTTGGTTAAAAAAAGGGGGCATGTGCCATACAACCATGCCCCATGTGTGTTCTAGAGAGGTAAATGTTCCTAAACCATGGCCCCAATGGTGGTATCTAGAGGGGGTCATTGCCTTACAACCAGGGTTTAAAGCCAGTGTCTTAGGGGTCAATATGTCAATAAAACCCTGGCTGAGGGGCAACCTAGAGGGGCAATTGTCCACCAACCAATTTTGGTTATTTTTAAAGGGTCATTGTCTATACAACCATGGCTGATGTGCTGTGACCTAGAGCGGTCAATGTGTCCACACAACCACAACCAAAGTTTGGTTATCTATGGGTCAATGGCCATACAACCAGGGCCCCGTGTGGTGATCTAGGGGGTCATTGTGCCATAAAAACCATGTCCATTTCACAATCTAGAGAGGTCATTGCCCTAAAACCCTTTGGGCCGTTTGCATTAACCTAGAGAGGTTAAAGGGGTGTAATGCTAAACCCAGGGGGCCGGGTGTATTATCCTACCTCGCCTGTTGCGGTGCCCAAGGGGTTTGTCTTTTCTCAAACCATACCCAAAAGTGCGGTGATCTAGAGCGGTCAATGTGTCAACACAGCCATGGCCAGAGTGCGGTGACTTAGGGAGGTCGCTCTATCCATGCAATCATGACCAGAGTGCAGTGACCTAGAGAGGTCCTTATATACCATGGAGGCCACACTATCCTTACAACCATGGGTGAAGTACGGAGACCTAGAGAGGAAGTTCTATCCATACAACCATGGGTGAAGTACATGGACCCAGAGAGACAGTTCTTTCCATACATCCATGGGTGAAGTACAGTGACCCAGAGAGACAGTTCTATCCATACAACGATGGGTGAAGTACATGGACCCCGAGAGACAGTTCTATCCATACAACATGGGTGAAGTACAGTGACCCAGAGAGGCAGTTCTATCCATACAACCATGGGTGAAGTATAGTGACCCAGAAAGGCAGTTCTATCCATACAACCATGGCTGAAGTGTGGTGACCTAGGGAGGCAGTTCCATCCATACAACCATGGCTGAAGTGTGGTGACCTAGGGAGGCAGTTCCATCCATACAACCATGGGTGAATTGTGGTAACCTAGTGAGGCAGTTCTATCCATACAACCATGGGTGAAGTACGGAGATCTAGAGAGGAAGTTCTAGCCATACAACCATGGGTGAAGTGTGGTGACCTAGAGAGGTCTCTCCATTCACCCAATCGTGGCCGCTGCTTGGTGACCTAAACATGATGCACGTTGGGTTTAGCGGTGACGGTGTGTCCACGCCTGGTGTCTTCTGATAACAAGGTGGCCGTGATACAAACAATGAATCTCATCTTTTGGTTTTGTTCCTGTAGGTTCGCCTGGGAGTCACGCATCAAAAGCAAAGCATTGTGGGATTTATTAACTGCACGCACCTCCACGCTCCAGAGAGTAAGTAGAGCTTGGACCACCTGCAGGTGGTGACACATTACATCTGTGTGGTCGAGCTGCACCTCGCGGTGTCATAGGAGGCTACATACGCTTCTATATATGTAGAGAGAGTGCAGGGGGTGGGGGTGGGGCTTCATTATAGGGACCTTCTGAAATATTAATGGCTGCTGGTGAGACATGAGCTTCTCTGATTTGGCTGCAACGCATTCTTGCTCAGTGCCCCTGCCCCTCTTTTCTGGTCAGGGTTCCCCATGTGCCTCTTGTGCCCTCTTTATGTCTGGCTGCTCTCCTCTCCTCTGTCTGGCTGCTCTCCTCTCCTCTGTCTGGCTGCTCTCCTCTCCTCTACCTGTCTGGTTGCTCTCCTCTCCTCTACCTGTCTGGTTGCTCTCCTCTCCTCTACCTGTCTGGTTGCTCTCCTCTCCTCTACCTGTCTGGTTGCTCTCCTCTCCTCTACCTGTCTGGCTGCTCTCCTCTACCTGTCTGGCTGCTCTCCTCTACCTGTCTGGCTGCTCTCCTCTACCTGTCTGGCTGCTCTCCTCTCCTCTACCTGTCTGTGCTCTCTACCTCTCCTGTCTGGTTGCTCTCTTCCTCTACCTGTCTGGTTGCCTCTCCTCTACCTGTCTGGTTGCTCTTTCCCCTAACCCTTTTTTGGGTTTCTCTCCTCTCCTTACCCGTTGGTTGCTCTCCTCTCCTCTACCTTTTCTGGTTTCCTCCCTCCTCTACCCGTCGGGGTTTCTTCCTCTTTCCCCTATGTTGGTTTTCTCTCCTCTCCCCTACCGTCGGGGTTTTTTTTTCTCTTTCCCTTTCCCCTTTCCCGTCCCGGGTTTCTCTCCTCTCCCCTCCTTTGGTTGCCCCTCCTCTCCTCTACCTTCCCGGTTGTCTCCTCTCCTTACCCGTCTGGTTGCTCTCCTCTCCACTACTGTCTGGTTGCTTCCTCTCCTTACCTGTCTGGTTGCTCTCCCCCTCCTCTAAAAAGTCTGGTTTTCCTCCCCCTTTTACCCGTCTGGTTGCTCCCTCTCCTCTACCCTCTGGGTTTCTTTCCTCCCCTTTTTTTTTTACCCGTTGGTTGCTCTCCTCTCCTTACCCGTCTGGTTGCTTTCCCCTCCTTCCCCCCTCTGGGGTTTCTTCCCCCTCTCCTCTCCCCGTCTGGCTGCTCTCCTCTCCTCTCCCCGTCTGGCTGCTCTCCTCTCCCCGTCTGGCTGCTCTCCTCTCCCCGTCTGGCTGCTCTCCTCTCCCCGTCTGGCCCGTCCCTCTTTCCCCTTGGCTGCTCTCCCCTCCCCGCTGGCTTCTTCCTCTCCCCGTCTGGCTGTCTCCTCTCCCCCTCTGGTTTCTCTCCCTTTCCCGGGGCTGGCTGTCTCCCCTCCCCGTCTGGGGTGCTCTCCTCTAAACCCCCTGGCTTTCTCTCCCTACCCGTCTGGCTGCTCTCCTCTACCCGTCTGGCTGCTCTCCTCTCCCCGTCTGGTGCTCCCCCTCCCCCCGGGCTGGTGCTTCCTCTCCCCCTCTGGTGGGTCTCCTCTCCCCGCTGGGTGCTTCCCCTCCCGTGGTGCCCCTCCCCCCTCCCCCTTTTGGCTGCTAGCCTCCCCCGTCTGCTGCTCGCCTCTTCCCCGGGCCCCTACCCGGGCTGGCCTTTCTCGCCTCTCCCCCCCTTACCCCTCTGGCTGGGTCTCCTCCCCCCCCGCCCTCTACCCCTTTTGGGGTGCTCTCCCCTCCCCCCCCCTCTACCCGTCGGGTGCTCTCCCCTCCTGTTGGGTTTCCCAGCTGGTTTTGTGGTGCATGGGGCCATTGTGATCAGACCTCTCTATCTCTGTGTCTAGGTGATGCCACCGCACACTGTGATGAGAGATCCCTCCATATCCTGTGATCACACACCTCTCTCTTTCTCTTTGGGTAATATCTCTGAATTCATCAGATCTGGGTCCTGTTCGGGAAAAGGAAAATGATCCCGCCCCTATGCCCCCCGGATGGGGGTCTATAAATGCTTGAAAGGGTGGGGGATCTGAAATGGGGAGGGCTGAGGGGGGTGACCCAAACATCAAAAGCAGTTGATGAATGACTTTTAGGTGTGGGTTTTAACCCTTGGCCAAATGCTCAGATGTGTTTGGATGGTTGGGAGGCCCCGGGGCGGGGTTTTGGGGTGGTTTGTGGCCCCGAGGGGCTTTAGGTGTAATGCTATGATCAGATATGCTTGGATGGATGAGATGTAGTGCCTAGCTATGGGATGGTGGTGGGTTGGAACTACATCCTCTCTGTCTCATAGTTGGGTGACATATACTGGGGTACATGGCTTGAATTGGTTTGGGTTTTGGGAGCTAAGGGGTAATTTCTATGATTTAGATAAGCTTTGGGGGAAGAGGTGTAGTGCCCTAGCTAAGGGGGTGGTGGTTGGAAACCAAAATCCTCTCTGTCTCATAGTTGGGTGACATCTCATACTGGGGTACATGGCTTGCAAAATTTGGGTTGGGGGTTTGGGAGCTCAGGGGGTTTAAATTTTATGGAAACAGAAAATGCTTGGATTTTGGGTGAGCTGTAGGCCCGCTATGGGATGGTGGTGGGTTGGGCTAAAATTTCTTTCCCCTTGTTGGGGGGGCATTTTTATACGGGGTAAAATGGCTTGCACTTGGTTGGGTTGGCAGGTCAGTGCTTCCTGTTGGTTTAGATGAATAGTTATCATTGTATACAGTGACCATCACTACCTCATGTCCAGTTCCAAAAGTTTGTGCCCAGCCCATGGTTAAAGGGGGTTTGGGGAACCTATGTTGTAGCTGTCTCATTGTGGTGGGGGACGTCCTTAGCAGTACAAAAGGTTGCAGTTAGGTGGGGTGGCAGTTAAAAGGGACCCTTTTTTAGATGATGAGCTATCTAGCATACAGTGACTATCATTGCCTTGCTAGTGAAACCTTTGTTTCTATTTATTGGGCCAGGTTTATGGGGACATACGGTTCCCGATGTTTCCCTGGTCCTTCCCGTGGGTGACTGAAATTTTCCCCGGCTGGAACTTCAGGGGAAGGGGGGAAATTTTGGCCTTCGATGTCCCTTTTTGGAAGATCTAAACCCTTTGAAAAACTCTCCTCGGAAAAGACCCGGCCTTCATCCCAAACCCCTGTCCCCCCGCTGTTTTATATGTCCCGCCACAGGGATGTGGGCAGGTGTCCCCCGATCCAACCTTGGGAAAAGTGGGTTTTGGGGGGAAATTTAACGTTCTCATTTTTTTAAATATGGGCTCCTAACCCTTTCATGGGGTCCCCTGGTTTTGATACTGGGGTGGCCGACTGTAGTCCAGCCGGTAAAGGGCTAATGTAGAGCAGGTTATGGGTGGGGCCCCCAGTAAAGGGTTTAAATGTAGGAGGGGGTTAAACGGGGGGGGCCCCTGGCTGGGAAAAGGTTAGGGGCACTGGGGATAGAGTTAAAAATAACTGATTATAGGTGGGGCCAGCCGGTATAGGTTTAATATAGAGAGGGTTATCGGTGGGGCAGCCATTATAGGTTTTTTGTTTAAGTTGGGGTTATCGGTAAGGCCAGCCATTATAGGGTTGATGTAAACAGGGTCGGAAGGGCCGGCGGCTATACGGTTGATCTAGTTAGATAGTGTTTTCTGTGGGCCCGGATGGTATAGGGTTGATATGGATACTGTTAGCAGTAGGGCTGGCTGGTATAGGGTTAATGTAGAGAGGGTTATGGGTTGGCCCGGCTGGTATAGGGTTGATGTAGAGAGGGTTATGGGTTGGCCCGGCTGGTATAGGGGGTTTTTGTAGAGAGGGTAAAAGGGTTTTGGCCCGGTGGGGTTTGGGTTTTTTGTAGATAGGGGTTTTCAGTAAGGCTGGGGGTGGGGATATTTCAATTTTAGAATTTTTTGGGAATCGGTAAGCCCGATCAGCACAGAGTTGATGTGGATCAGGTCATTGGGAAAGGGGCCGGGGCCCGGGATAGGGGGTTTATGTGGGAAAAAATTATTGGGGATGGACGGAAGGTATAAGGGGTTTATGAAAAAGGTTTATGTTTGGGCCGGCCGGGATAGGTTGATGTGGAACGGGGTTTATTGGTGGGGGCCGGCTGGTATAGGAGGGGTGTGGGGTAGGAATTTTTTGGTAGGGGTGGGTGGTATAAAGGGGCATGTAGATAGGGTTTTTGTTAAGGGGCCCGGTGGTATAGGATTGATGTGGATAGGATTATTGGGGTGGGGTGGCGGGGATAGGGGTTTATGTAGAAAAGGGTTATGTGTAGGGCCATGGTTAGGATTGAGTGGATAGGATTTTTTGGTAGGGCCCCCGGGCCCGGATAGGGGTTTCCCCCTTTAAAAGGGTTATGTGTAGGGCTAGCCATTGGGGTTTTTGGGGGACGGGTCATTGGTAAAGGCAGCGGTAAAAGGTTTCATGTAGATAAGGGGGTTTTGTCCCAGGGTGGCCGGGAAAAGGGTTGTGTAGGGGTGGCCGGCCCTAGGGTTCATGTGATAGTGTTAATTTTGTGGGCCGCTAGTATTGGGTTTAAGTAGATAGGGTTATGTGTAGGGCCGGCCAGTATAGGGATCATATAGATAGGGTTATGTGTAGGGCCGGCCAGTATAGGGATCATATAGATAGGGTTATGTGTAGGGCTGGCCAGTATAGGTTTCATGTAGATAGGGTTTGTGTAGGGCTGGCCAGCATAGGGTTCATGTAGATAGTGTTATGTGTAGGGCCGGCTAGTATAGGGATCATATAGATAGGGTTATGTGTAGGGCCGGCCAGTATAGGTTTCATGTAGATAGGGTTTGTGTAGGGCTGGCCAGCATAGGGTTCATGTAGATAGTGTTATGTGTAGGGCCGGCTAGTATAGGGATCATATAGATAGGGTTATGTGTAGGGCCGGCCAGTATAGGTTTCATGTAGATAGGGTTATGTGTAGGGCTGGCCGGCATAGGGTTCATGTAGATAGTGTTATGTGTAGGGCTGGCCGGCATAGGGTTCATGTAGATAGTGTTATGTGTAGGGCTGGCCAGCATAGGGTTCATGTAGATAGTGTTATGTGTAGGGCTGGCTGGTATAGGGTTCATGTAGATAGTGTTATGTCTAGGGCCGGCCGGTATAGGGTTCGTGTAGGGCTGGCCGTTTGGTATAGGGTTCATGTAGATAGTGTTATGTGTAGGGCTGGCTGGTATAGGGTTCGTGTAGATAGGGTTATGTGTAGGGCTGGCTGGTATAGGGTTCATGTAGATAGGGTTATGTCTAGGGTCGGCCGGTATAGGGTTCGTGTAGGGCTGGCCGGCTGGTATAGGGTTCGTGTAGATAGTGTTATGTGTAGGGCTGGCCGCCTGGTATAGGGTTCATGTAGATAGGGTTATGTGTAGGGCCGGCCAGTATAGGGTTAGTGTAGATAGGGTTATGTGTAGGGCCGGCCAGTATAGGGTTAGTGTAGATAGGGTTATGTGTAGGGCCGGCCAGTATAGGGTTCGTGTAGATAGGGTTATGTGTAGGGCCGGCCAGTATAGGGTTCGTGTAGATAGGGTTATGTCTAGGGCCGGCCGGTATAGGGTTCGTGTAGGGCTGGCCGTTTGGTATAGGGTTCATGTAGATAGTGTTATGTGTAGGGCTGGCTGGTATAGGGTTCGTGTAGATAGTGTTATGTGTAGGGCTGGCTGGTATAGGGTTCATGTAGATAGTGTTATGTCTAGGGCCGGCCGGTATAGGGTTCTGGGGGTGGGCCGCTGGGAAGGTTTTGTTAATTGTTATGTGTAGGGCTGGGCCGCCTGTATAAAGGGTTCATGTAAAGGTTATGTGTAGGGCCGGCCAGTTTAAAAGGGGTTATTTAGAATGTTATTGGGAGGGCGGCCAGTAAGGGGTTTGTGAGATAGGTTTTTGTGAGGGCCCCCAAATATAGGGTTCTGTAATAGGTTTTGTGTAGGGGGGAATATAGGGGGCGTGTAGATAGGGTTATGTGTAGGGCCGGCCAGTATAGGGTTCGTGTAGATAGGGTTATGTGTAGGGCCGGCCAGTATAGGGTTGATGTGGATCAGGTCATTGGTAGTGCTAGCCGGTATAGGATTGATGTGGATAGGATTATTGGTAGGGCCGGCCAGTATAGGGTTAGTGTAGATAGGGTTATGTGTAGGGCCGGCCAGTATAGGGTTCGTGTAGATAGGGTTATGTGTAGGGCCGGCCAGTATAGGGTTCGTGTAGATAGGGTTATGTGTAGGGCCGGCCAGTATAGGGTTGATGTGGATCAGGTCATTGGTAGTGCTAGCCGGTATAGGATTGATGTGGATAGGATTATTGGTAGGGCCGGCCAGTATAGGGTTGATGAAGACAAGGGTATGGATGGAGATCTTCACAGAACAGTAACCTCCAGTCATCCTGTATGGTCCCAGGATAGTGAGCGTCTTCTCCGTCCCAGACTCTCAGCTGCCGGATTAGTGCTTTCATATCGTAACATCTTTTTCTTAACGTTGTTTTTCCAGATGACTGCCTGGAGCAGAAGCACAGGTTATTTTCCACTTACAGTGACCCCTGTAGAGACTGTGCAGGACGGGACCGGCCTGGAGCACTGGGTGAGTCCAAGGGGATTCTGGGAAGACCTCTGCTGCAAAAGTGCCGATCATAGACTCCACACAAAGCTGCGGCCTCAATGCTGATCCATAATGATCTGTGAGGGATCACCCCCCCCCTCCCCCCGCCTCCTTACTGGTGTCCGTTTTAGCCTTTGAAACTAAACAATTGGGGCAGAAGTGCTTGAAATCTGGAGTTACAGGAGGGGCAGATAGAAGAAGCTGGTAGAGATGTAACCTCCCTGGCTGGGGCAGTACAGGAACTCTTGGCTCCTTCCTTCTCAGAGAGACAGGTGTTGGGTGGCTTTCTATTGGAACACCTATATATCTAAGTGGGCTAACCACACAATATATTGAGAATCCTAACACAGTAACAAAGCACCTATTCAAAAGGCAATCTCAAAATAACAGTAATATAAAATACAATTACTTTATTAAAGAATCAATAATACATATTAAAATATATTAAAATGACAATGGAACGACACAGAAAGCAAGAATGCCCAAAATGTCCCACACAGAAATAGCAATAGATCCAAACACAGGAAGGGTATCCCCACACATAAAAAGCAAAAAATATATATATGATAATGTAAATAATGTAATAATGAGTACATAAATCATGAATACCCGACCTTGTGAGGAAATCGTAGCACCAATGTGGAAACCTAACATTAGGCTGATGGGAGAAGGAAAGCCATGTGCCCCAATGCGCGTTTCGCAGTGCGCTTCATCTGGGAGTATTCCTCTTTGGTGGGACGGGCGCGGGGTGGCTTCCTCTTTGGTGGGACGGGGCGAATGGGGTGGCTTCCTCTTTGGTGGACGGGCGCGGGGCCCTTGGTACCCCGGGTGGGTTCTTTGGTGGGGACGGGCGCGGGGTGGCTTTCCCCTTTGGTGGGACGGGCGCGGGGTGGCTTCCTCTTTGGTGGGAGGGTCGCTGGGTGGCTTCCTCTTTGGGTGGGACGGGCGCGGGGGGGCTTCCTCTTTGGTGGGACGGGGCGGGGTGGCTTCCTCTTTGGTGGGAAAGGGCGCGGGGTGGCTTCCTCTTTGGTGGGGCGGGCGCGGGTGGCTTCCCCTTTGGTGGGGACGGGCGGGGTGGCTTCCTCTTTTGGGGGACGGGCCGGGTGGCTTCCTCTTGGTGGGACGGGCGCGGGGGGGCTTCCTCTTTGGTGGGACGGGCGCGGGGTGGCTTCTCTTTGGTGGGACGGGCGCGGGGTGGCTTCCTCTTTGGTGGGACGGGGCGGGGTGGTTCCCCTTTTTGGGGGGGGGCGCGGGTGGCTTCCTCTTTGGTGGGACGGGCGCGGGGTGGCTTCCTCTTTGGTGGACGGGCGCGGGTGGCTTCCTCTTTGGTGGGACGGGCGCGGGGTGGCTTCCTCTTTGGTGGGACGGGCGCGGGGAGGCATCCTCTTTGGTGGGAAGGGCGCGGGGTGGCTCCTCTGTGGTGGGAGGCGGGGGGGTGCGGGGGGGTTCCTCTTTGGTGGGACGGGCGCGGGGTGGCTTCCTCTTTGGTGGGACGGGCGCGGGGTGGCTTCCTCTTTGGTGGGACGGGCGCGGGGTGGCTTCCTCTTTGGTGGGACGGGCGCGGGGTGGCCTCCTCTTTGGTGGGACGGGCGCGGGGTGGCCTCCTCTTTGGTGGGACGGGCGCGGGGTGGCCTACTAGTTGGTGGGACGGGCGCGGGGTGGCCTCCTCTTTGGTGGGACGGGCGCGGGGTGGCCCCCTCTTCGGTGGGACGGGCGCGGGGTGGCTTTCTTGTGGGGGGGGTGGGGGGTGGTGGCACGTGGAGTGTCTACCTTGTTGGGGGGACCGGCACGGAGTAGCTTCCTTGTCAGAGAGTTGGACATGGGGTGGCTTCCTCCCAGACGTCACTGCTGAAGGAGCAGTGGGCAAAAACAATATTTTGGTAATGCAGGAGCAGTGACTGCAGGAGAGTGAAGTGTGGGTTAATTTTTTGCTTTTAGGCAATTCAAATCACTAGTTTTTCCAAAAATCCCAGAAAAATACACAGAAGATACCACCCTCTGCTGCTGTATGTTGATTGCAGTGGATGAGGAACATTGCGGCGATCTGCATCTATAGCTGCCTATTACTCAGAGGAGCGTTCAATCTTTGAGTCAGACGGGAGATGTCACAAGGGATTAGCTGGTCCCAGAATCTTTCCTCCTTTACAGCTGGTCATGGTTCCTGAGATCCTCAGAGCATCACCTAAAAGAAGTCTACTCCTCTGTGGTTTTCCTGTAGCACTTCTGTAGGCCTCAAGCTACATAACTAAGAAAAGAATGAATGCTAGGTGTGTCAGGGTGTGGGTTTTATGTTGGGGGTTTCCTGTCCTGGGCCTCCTTCTACACCCCATCAAGTGCCATTGTTGGGCTGGGGAAGGGGGGTTTTTTGTCTGGGGGATTCTTGTACCCCTGGTGTCCCCCTGCTGCTATGAAATTTCTCATTGTTGGGCTGGGCTGGGTTATATTGTCTGGGGGTATCTTGTACCCTGGGGTTTTCCCTCATAGCATTGAGTGCCATTGTTGGGTCTGGGGTGGGGGACAAATTGTCTGGGGGTAGTCTTTTCCCTGGGGTGTCCCCCTGCCCCTATGAATTTTATTATTGGGTGGTGGGTAATATTTCGGGGTTTTCCTTGGGACAAAGGCCATCCTTCGTAGCCATAAGTGCCATTGTTGGTCTGGCTGGGGGGATATATCTGGGGCTAGTTTGTACCCGGGGTGTCCCCCTCCGGGGTCGAAGTGCCATTGTGGTCTGGGTGGGGTATATTTTGTCCTGGGCTATTATTGGATCCATGGCTGTCCCCCTGCGGCCTATGAAGTGCTCATTGTTGGTGTGGGCTGAGGTATATATTGTCTGGGGCTAGTCTTGTACCCATGGTTGTCCCACTATAGCTTATGAAGTGCTCATTGTTGGTCTGGTCTAGGGTGGGGTATATATTGTCCGGGGCTATTATTTTATCCATGGCTGTCCCCCTGCGGCCTATGAAGTGCTCATTGTTGGTGTGGGCTGAGGTATATATTGTCTGGGGCTAGTCTTGTACCCTTGGCTGTCCCCCTGCTGCCTATGAATTGCTCATTATTGGTGTGGCTGGGGTATATATTGTCCGGGGCTGTCCTTGTACCCATGGCCATCCTTCTGTAGCCTATGAAGTGCTCATTGTTGGTCTGGGCTGGGGTATATATCTGGGGCTTGTCTTGTACCCATGGCTGTCCCCCTGCGGCCTCTGAAGTGCTCATTGTTGGTCTGGGCTGTGGTATATATTGTCCGGGGCTTGCCTTGTACTCATGGCCATCCTTCTGTAGCCTATGAAGTGCTCATTGTTGGTCTGGGCTGGAGTATATATCTGGGGCTAGTCTTGTACCCATGGCTGTCCCCCTGTGGCCTCTGAAGTGGTCCTCGTTGGTGTGGGGTGGGGTGGTTTTTGTCCGGGGCTTGTCTTGTCTCCATGGCTGTCCCCCTGCGGCCTATGAAGTGCTCATTGTTGGTCTGGGCTGGGGTATATATCTGGGGCTAGTCTTGTACACAAGGCTGTCCCCCAGCGGCCTATGAAGTGCACATTGTTTGGTGTGGGTGGGTATATATTGTTCGGGCTAGTCTTGTACCCATGGTTGTCCCTCTATAGCTTATGAAGTGCTCATTGTTGGTCTGGGGTGGGGTATATGTTGTCCGGGGCTATTATTTTATCCATGGCTGTCCCCCTGCGGCCTATGAAATGCTCATTGTTGGTGTGGGCTGAGGTATATATTGTCTGGGGCTAGTCTTGTACCTTGCTGTCCACCCTGCGCCTATGAATGTGCTTATTGTTATTGGTGTGGGTGGGGTATATATTGTCCGGGGCTGATTCTTGTACCATGGCTCATCCTCCTGTAGCCTATGAAGTGCTCATTGTTAGGTCTGGGCTGGGTATATATTCTGGGGCTTGTCTTGTACCCATGGCTGTCCCTGCGAGCTTATGAAGTGCTCATTGTTGGTTGGGTGTGAGGTATATTTGTCGGGGCTAGTCTTGTTCTCATGGCCATCCTTCTGTAGCCTATGAAGTGCTCATTGTTGGTCTGGGGTGGGGTATATGTTGTCCGGGGCTATTATTGTATCCATGGCTGTCCCCCTGCAGCCTATGAAGTGCTCATTGTTGGTCTGGGCTGTGGTTTATTTGTGGGGCTAGATTTGTACCCATGGCTGTCCCCCTGCGGCCTATGAAGTGCTCATTGTTGGTGTGGGCTGAGGTATATATTGTCTGGGGCTAGTCTTGTACTCATGGCCATCCTTCTGCAGCCTATGAAGTGCTTATTGTTGGTCTGGGGTGGGGGATATATTTTCCGGGGCTAGTCTTGTACCCATGGTTGTCCCCATACAGCCTATGAAGTGCTAATCGTTTGTCTGGGGCTATCATTGTACTCGTAGTCGTCCCCCTACAGCCTATGAAGTGCTCATTGTTGGTCTGGGGTGGGATATATATTGTCTGGGACTAGTCTTGTACCCATGGCCATCCTTCTGCAGCCTATGAAGTGCTTATTGTTGGTCTGGGGTGGGGTATGTATTGTCTGGGGCAAGTCCCCCTACAGCCTATGAAGTGCTCATTGTTGGTTTGTGGTGCAGTCCTGCTCTAGAATAGGACCAGATGTTGAAGGGAAGATGTTCAGCAGTGAGGTCTTCAGACCATCATGTTGTTCTTGGCTCCTGGTGAATCTGGTAGAGTCTAATGCACATGAAGGGGTGGACGTGACCCATATCCTCATGGCGGATGAGATGGGTCTCTGCTCCAGTGCCTCTCCTGTCACATGTCTACCCCTGGTTTATTTCCCCCTGTCCTGTGTGTAGTACCTGGTGGCAGTTCCTGGTCTGAACCACGTTATTATTGTCGCCTGCAGTTATATCTTCTACTAGTGATGCAGCAGAGCTGAAGCACTTACGACCCAGATTACTGACAATGATAATTCAGTTAGTGATTCCTGAGTGATGGGATGTTTCTGACAACCATAGATGTAGCTATAGAGGGGGTAGAGTTAGTGGTCACGCTCATGTCCTTGAATCTGGTGGGGCCTTTACTCCTACATAGGAAGACATCATTGTTATGTAAGTGGGTGCTTTTGGTCTATCCTACTGTCTGCAATGACCATGATTCTGCCTCCTCAGGAACCCTCCTCAGACAGGAGCTTCTGTACCATGAAGCTGTGAACTCTCCGGCCCGGCTGAAGAGGTGAGTGACGGTAGTGGACAGGGTTGTGGTCTAGGACTGCTATCATCTCCAGCTCATGGTGGGACCTTGTCTTGTTGCAGCACTCTCCAGTCCAACACTGAGCGACAGCTTTATGTGGCTTCACCAATACCCCAGGATGATGACAGCGGAACGTGGACGGGACGACGGATCGATTACATTTTGTATCGGGAGGCGGATAATCTGCTACCAGTGGTGGGTGTCAAACTCCAAGCTTACCCCATGTGGGGGAGAAGAGCAGATCGGCCCCTGTGATCCACCAGGCTCCTGGTCTGTGGATTTACCAACCCAGAGAATACACAAGGTTTATGTGCCAGAGCCCCCACAATGGGCACCATAGCCAATAAGCACCCCCCCCCCACCCCCCGTGGGCATAGCAAGATGTGGGGTGTACACAGCAGGAAGCCAAGTTGGGCCAGACCACCATATTGGCGGGGAGTTTTTGGTCACTAACCTCCTCTGCAGGGATGAACCTGCCCTAGGACCTCATCTCAAAGAGGTTTCCCTCATATATCTTCAGCTGTCCAGGGGTAACCCTTGTCAATCGCCAATATTAAGGGGTAACCCTGCTGGAACTGGGCAGAGGTTGGTGAGGCTGGGAGGACACACCATTGATCTTATTGTAAATTACCAGTCTTACGCCCCGCTCCCTGTGTCTGAGATGTGGAGTTCCCCTTGAGGCCACTGTCATCTAATGTCTCTGACTCTGTCCTTTACCTGTTTTGTAGGTTGTAGAGAAGTTCCAGTTCATCACCCGCCTGGCCGGCCTCTCGGATCACATCCCAGTGTCCCTGCACCTGTCCTCCTCACTCCCAGAGAGTACCGCCCTGTGATCGGCTGCACCGGCGACTTCTGCACATGGATACCTTGCTGGTGCTGGGTGCACGGGACACATGTGGTTTCGAACTCATGTTATCTGTTAAATAAAATGTGTTTGATACCAGGAGTGTGGTCATCATCCAGAGAAAAGATGGAGCCACATGGACACTGAAATGCTGTCCATTATTTCCTAGAATCAGGAACCAAAAACCCCAGAGGTACGCTGACACTTTCATCACCTAGAACAGGACTTTCCCAGGGATCGAAACAGAGTTACTTTTAAAAAAAATCGGAACCCCGGGTTTTTCCCCCTGACAGGGTTCAAACCCAAGAACGGGGAAAAGGAGATTTTGCCCCTGCGGGTTAAACCCCTAGAAAAAGAAAACCCCAGAGATTGGGCCCCAGCCTAAACATGCTTTAATAACCCAGAAAGGGGCAACCCCAGGGTTTGCCCTACATGGTTAATTCCCCCTAGAATCAAAACCCCAAATTTATCAGCCCCGGGGCCCTTTCACCCAAAATAGGAACCCCCGAGGGGTTATTGCCCCTGAATTTGCGTTACTCCCCTGAATTGACCCACCCGGGGAAATTCTGCCCCCTACGGGTTAATAAAAATGGGGAAACCCAGGGAATATTGCCCCCTCTGGGGTCACCCTTCCCTGAACCGGCCACCCCTAGGTACGCCCAAAATGGGGTTACTACCCTGTGGGGACACCCCCCAGGGTACAACCCCTGAATCTTAAAAAATAGAATCAGGAAAACCCAGGAAAAATTGCCCCTACATGTGTTCATACCTAAATCGGGAACCACCCGAAATCTACCCCCGGGGGCCCCTAACATGGTTTTAACATCACCCTAGAATCAGGACCCACCCAGGAGATATCTGCCCCTGACATGCGTTACATCACCCTAGAATCAGGACACACCCCAGAGGTATCTGCCCCTGACATGCGTTACATCACCCTAGAATCAGGACAAAACCCACAGGGGTACTCCCCCTGAAATCGTTACACACCCTAAATTTCGGGGACCCACCCGGGGAGATATCTCCCGAATGCTTTTACACACCCTAGAATCGGGGACCCCCCCCGGAATACTCCCCTCATGCGTTACATACCCTAGAATCAGGACCCCCCCCAGGGGTATCTCCCCCTGACATGCGTTAATCCCCCTAAACGGGGGACCCCCCCCGGGAATATCTGCCCCGACATGCGTTAAATCACCTAAAACAAAACCCCCCCCAAGATACGCCCCGAATGCTTACATCACCCAAAAACAGGAAAACCCCCCCCCAGAAAGGACCCCCCCCCTGCAACTTTCCCCCCCTGAATCAGGACACAACCCCCGGGTTTAAACCCCCTGACATGCGTTAACCCCCCTAAACGGCCCACCCCAGGAAAACCCTAATGCTTCACACCCAGAAACCCCAGGACCCCCCGGGGAAATGTGCCCCCTGCTTGAAATTCCCCCCCCCCCTTAGAAAAAGACAACACCCCAAAAGGTATCACCCCTGACATGCTTTTACATCCCCTAGAACGGCCCCCCAGGAGTACCCCCCTTCACTTTTACACACCCGGGAACGGACCCCCCCCAGTGGGTTATCTTTGCCCCGCCCTGCTTACTCCCCCAAACAGGACACACCCCAGAGGTATCTGCCCCTGACATGCGTTACATCACCCTAGAATCAGGACACACCCCAGAGGTATCAGCCCCTGACATACGTTACATCACCCTAGAACGGGGGACCACCCCAGGTATCGCCCCTGACATGCTTACATCCCCCCTAAAATTCAGCCCCACCCCGGTTTCTGCCCCCGACATGCGTTACACCCCCTAGAATCAGAACATCCAAAAAATTTGCCCCTGACATCGTTACTCACCCTAAATCGGCCACCCAGATTTCTGCCCCTGACATGCGTTACTACCCTGAAATCAGGACCACCCCCGAGGTATCCCCCTGACAGCTTACATCACCCTAAATCAGACACACCCCAGAGGTATCACCCCCGACTTGTTTACATCACCTAGAATCAGACCCCCCCAGGTTTTGCCCCTGACATGCTTACATCACCCAGAACGGGACCCCCAAGGTATCGCCCCTGCATGCTTACATCACCCTAAATCTGACACCCCCCGGGGATCGCCCCTTACTGCGTTACCCCCCTGAATCGGACCCCCCCAGGGGTTTTCTGCCCTGACATGCTTTAAACATCCCCCCAAATCGGACCCAAAAAAACACCCCCAAGGTATCGCCCCGACAAGGTTACATCACCCTGGGAACAGGACCCACCCAGGGGGTTTCCCCTTGCCCCCGACTGCGTTAAAACCCATCACCCAGAATGGGGACCCACCCAGGGGTACGCCCCTAATGCGTTACTCCCCCTAAATCAGGACCCACCCAAGGAAAACCCCCCTGACTGCGTTACATCACCCAAAAATCAGACACACCCCAAGGTTCCCCCTGACATGCTTTACTTTCACCCAAAGAATCAGACACACCCCAGAGGTATCCCCCCTGACATCGTTAAATCACCCTAAAATAGGAACACCCCCAAGGTATCTCCCCCTGCTGCTTACACCCCCCCTAGAATCAGGACACACCCCGGGTACAGCCCCTCATGCGTTACATCACCCTAAATCGACCACCCAGGATATTCCCCCCGACATGGTTAAACCCCCTAAAAAACAGGACACACCCCAAAGGTATCTCCCCCTGCTGGTTTTACATCACCCTAAATCAGGACCACCCCAGGGGTATCGCCCCTGACTCTTAATTCACCCTAGAATCGGGAAACACCCCAAAAGGTATCCCCCCTGACATGCTTACACCCCCTGAAAGGGCCCCACCAGGGGAATCTCCCCCGACATGCTTTAAAATCACCTAGAATCAGACACCCCCCAAAGGGGAAAACTGCCCGGGACAGCGTTACTCACCCTAAATCAGGACCCCCGGGGAGATATCTGCCCCTGACATGCGTTACATCACCCTAGAATCAGGACCCACCCAGGAGATATCTGCCCCTGACTGCCTTTCCCCCAAATACCCCCAGACCCCTTCAGGAAAAAAAAACCCAAGGAAACTCCCCCTGACATGCTTACTCACCCTAAATCGGGACACACCCCAATTTCCCCCGAAGCGTCCTCACCCCTAGAATCAGGACACACCCCAGGGGGTACGCCCCTGACATGCGTAATACCCAAAATCAGGACAACCCAAGGTACTCCCTGACACGTTAATCACCCTAGAATCGGGGACCCACCCGGGAATTTTTGCCCCTACTTTTACACACCCAAACGGGAAAACCCCCGAGGTATTGCCCCTGACTGCTTTACATCCCCCCAGAACAGGACCCCCCCAGGGGTTTTCCCCTGACTGCTTAATCCCCTAGAATCAGGACCCACCCCAGGGAAAAAATTCCCTGACATCTTACAAACACCCCTTGGAACCCCGGACACACCCCCCAAGGGGTTTTTCTCCCCCCTGACTGCGTTACATCACCCTGAATCAGGACCCACCCAGGAGATATCTGCCCCTGACATGCGTTACATCACCTAAAATCGGGGGAACCCCCAGAGTTTTTGCCCCTGACATGCTTTACATCACCCTAGAACAGGAAAACCCCCAGGGGATTGCCCCTGACATGCGTTACATCACCCTAGAATCATGACTATCCCCAGAGGTATCTGCCCCTGACAACTTTCATACCCTAGAATCAGGACCACCCCCTGAGGAAATTCCCCCTGAGGGCCCCTCTATAACCCTGAATCAAACACACCCAAGATAGTTACCCCTGATTTTCGTCCATTCCCCCAGAACTAGGACACACTGCTGAGATATCTCCTCTGATGTGCCGTACATAACCCTCGAAAATAGGAAAAAAACCCTGAGATATCAACCCCCGAGTTTCCGTCCATTACCTCCCAAACAGGGCCACCCCTGAGGGATCTCCCCCAGTCCGCCATTACTCCAAAGAACAGGGGCACCCCTGAGTATCTCCCCCGAGGCGCCATTACCCCTAGAATCAGGACACACCCTGGAGATATCTCCCCTGACATCCCTCCATTACCCCCCAGAAACAGACACACCCTGGAGTATTTCCCCCATGTGCCGTCCTTTTTCCCCCCCAAATCAGGACACCCCCTGGGGAAATCTCCCCCTGACGTCCCCCATTACCCCCTAGAACAGGAAACCCCTGAGGGATCCCCTGATGTGCCGCCTTACCCCCCGAATCAGCCACCCTGAGGGGGATTTGCCCCCATGTGCCGTCATTACTCCAAAAAATCGCACACCCTGGAGATTTTCCCCGACATGCCGTCCATACCCCCCTAGAATCGGGCCACCCTGGGGTATTTCCCCCGACATGCCTCCTTACCCCCCCAGAAAGAAACCCCTGGATATATCTGCCCCTGACGTGCCGTCCATTCCCCCAAAATGAGGACAAACCCTGGAGAATCGTCCCTATGTGCCCGTCCATTACCCTCTAAACCAGGACACCCCCGAATATCTTCCCCTATTCCTCCCTTAAACCCCAAAATCGGTACCCTGGAGAAAATTCCCCCGTGTGCGTCCATTACCCCCTAAATCGGACACACCCCGAGGATCTGCCCCTGATAGCCATCCATTACCCCCCCCCCAGAAAACAGGACACACCCTTAGATATCTCCCCCGAGTGCCCGTCTATTACCCTCAGAATCGGACACACCCGGGATATCCCCCTGACGCGTCCATTTTCCCCCTAAATAGGCACACCAACCCCGAGGAAATTTCCCCCCGGGGAATCCATTACCCCCTAGAATCAGGACACACCCCTGAGGTATCTGCCCCTGATGTGCCGTTCATTACCCCCTAGAATCAGGACCCACCCAGGAGATTTCTGCCCCTGATGTGCCATCCATTACCCCCTAGAATCAGGACCCACCCAGGAGATATCTGCCCCTGACGTGCCGTCCATTACCCCCTAAAATCAGGATACACCCTGGAGATATCTCCCCTGACGTGCCGTCCATTACACAATAGAAACAGGACACACCCTGGAGATATCCCCCTGAAACTTGCCGCCATTACCCCCAAAAAAACAGACCCCCGGAATACTCCCCTGAGTCCTCATTACCCCCCCAAATCAGGAACACCCCGGAGATATTGCCCCTGGGCGGGGCCATTACCCCCTAAAATCAGGATACACCCTGGAGATATCTCCCCCCCCCTGAATGCCGTCCATTACTCCAAAGAATCAGGACACACCCTGGAAATCTATCCTGACTCTGCCATTACCCTCTAGAACAGGGCACACCCTGGAGAAATCTCCCCTGAGGTGCCGTCCATTACCCAAGAAACAGGACACACCCCCCTGGGTATACTGCCCCTACTGCCGCCTTACCCCCCAAATCAGGACACACCCTGAGATATCTTCCCCCGACAGCCGTCCATTACCCCCAAAAACAACACACCCTGGGGGAAAACCCCCTGACATGCCGTCCATTACCCCCTAGAATCAGGACACACCCTGGAGATATCTCCCCTGACATGCTGTCCATTACCCCCTAGAATCAGGACACACCCTGGAGATATCTCCCCTGACGTGCCGTCCATTACCCCCTAGAATCAGGACACACCCTGGAGATATCTGCCCCTGATGTGCCGTCCATTACCCTCTAGAATCAGGACACACCCCTGAGGTATCTGCCCCTGATGTGCCGTCCATTACCCCCTAGAATCAGGACACACCCTGGAGATATCTCCCCTGATGTGCCGTCCATTACCCTCTAGAATCAGGACACACCCTGGAGATATCTCCCCTGATGTGCCGTCCATTACCCTCTAGAATCAGGACACACCCTGGAGATATCTCCCCTGACGTGCTGTCCTTTAGTCTGTAGAACCAGGACATAACCCTGGAGATCTCTTCCCTGACGTGCCGTCCATTACCCCCTAGAATCAGGACACAGCCTGGAGATTTCTACCCCTGATGTCCCATGCTGGCTGCAGCCATTACATCTTCTCTTCAGCTGTTTCCAGTTGAGCAGGGGATGACCAACACTACTCTGGTCACAATGGTGTCACCCAGAGGGACCTATAAACCTTTATCGCTATAGACAGTGGTAGCCTCTGGACTGTGGTAGCCTCTAGACAGTGATAGCCTTTCTGCTTTCCTCATCGTGTGTCAGTCTTCATTGTAATAGCATTGTATTTATGAAGCTCTAGAGATTTACACTGGTCACCACCTGTCCTGATCATGAGCCCAAACCTGTAGAGCTCTACAACCTGCCAGATTCCAGGGCTGTCATTAGAAGCGGCAGATTTCTCGTGTAAAGAAAAGGTCAATCCCTCACTGTTTGCCATATCTCTGTTTCCTGTCATTCAATCAGAACCTTTCTGACTTGCGTCATCGGGCAGTCATGGGTGGATGCACAGGTGCAGAGCTCGAGCCATTAAGAACCTATGAGGACTCTCCAACTCATCATGCACAGAACAGTCATTTGCAGATCAGAGGAACTTGTCTGGTCGTGAAACCAATCATTTTCTATGACCAAACTCTTGGTGAATATTCTCCCATTTGGGTCTGAAGCTCAGGAAACTGTTCACATTGGACTTACCTATTAGACCTTCAGAACTTGTGTCAAAGTGGATTAACCCTATAGTCCCTACAATGGAGAGTAGTGCAATCAGTGGTGGAAACGAAAGGAGATCGTCCTAATCCATTAATTTTCCCATCCTTCCAATGTGGAGACACCTCTGGAATATTGTGCACATATTAGAGATAGGGCAGTTCCCCAACCCCCAATGGAGACCTGCCCTGTGTACAATATTGCAGAGGTGTCTCCACATTGGAAGGATGGGAACATTAATGGATTAGGACGATCTCCTTTCGTCTCCACCATAGATTGAGCTACTCTCTATTCTAGTGACCATAGGGTTGATCCATATTGGACAATTAGGAGGTGCAGCTGCGGAAGACGAATCATTGGAAGCATGACTGTGATCCTATCATGGTCGACGGCCGATTGTCTCAGATTTGGAACTTTTTTCCATCAGTGGAAGTTGTACGGTCACTGGAGGCAACAATTTTACATCTTAAAACCTCTTTACCCTAACACCTTAAGGGGTGGGTGGAGGGTTGTCCTACAGTGATCACATCTGTTGGGGTCATATCAAATTTTTCCTAGTTATTTGTAATCTGGAGAATTTGCCGTAAAGTAAAAATTATAATCTGAAGACCTGATGAGGTTTCCACCTGGATCTCTGCCAAGTCAGGATTCCAATGAAAAGGTCAGGTGGTGGAGGCCTTCCCTGCCAGGGGCTTCTGGTTGGTGACCGCTCCTCCACCAGGAGGGTATTCTTGTTTTTGTATAAATTGTTGCCTATTTCGACAAAAGTTACATATGACCAAGAACCCAATGTGCTGCGGAAGACGAATGATTGGAAGTATGACTGTGATCCTATCATGCTCGACGGCCGATTGTCTCAGCTTTGGACTTTCTTTCCAGCAGTGGAAGTTATACGGTCACTGGAGGCAATAATTTCCATCTTAAAACCTCTTTACCCTAAAACCTTAAGGGGTGGGTGGAGGGTTGTCCTACAGTGATCACTTCTGTTGGGGTCATATCAAATTTTTCCTAGTTATTTTTAATCTGGAGAATTTGCTGTAATGTGAAAACTATAATCTGAAGACCTGATGAGGTTTCCACCATATTCCACCATTATGGATCTCTGCTAAGTCAAGATTCCAATGAGAGGTGGTGGAGGCTTCTGGTTGGTGACCGCTCCTCCACCAGGAGATTATTCTTGTTTTGGTATAAATTGTTGCCTATCTCGACAAACTATACATGTGACCAAGAACCCAATGTGCTGCGGAAGACGAATCATTGGAAGTATGACTGTGATCCTATCATGGTCGACGGCCGATTGTCTCAGCTTTGGAACTTTTTTCCCAGCAGTGGAAGTTATACGGTCACTGGAGGCAATAATTTCCATCTTAAAACCTCTTTACCCTAAAACCTTAAGGGGTGGGTGGAGGGTTGTCCTACAGTGATCACATCTGTTGGGGTCATATCAAATTTTTCCTAGTTATTTGTAATCTGGAGAATTTGCCGTAAAGTGAAAATTATAATCTGAAGACCTGATGAGGTTTCCACCATTGTGGATCTCTGCCAAGTCAGGATTCCAATGAGAAGGTTGGGTGATGGAGACCTTCCCTGCCAGGTGCTTCTGGTTGGTGACCACTCCTCCACCAGGAGAGTATTCTTGTTTTGGTATAAATTGTTGCCTATCTCGACAAACGTTACATGTGACCAAGAACCCAATGTGCTGTGGAAGACGAATCATTGGAAGTATGACTGTGATCCTATCATGGTCGACGGCCGAGTCTCAGCTTTGGACCTTCTTTCCATCAGTGTTAGTTGTATGGTCACTGGAGGCAATAATTTACATCTTAAAACCTCTTTACCCCAACACCTTAAGGGGTGGGTGGGTGGAGGGGTTTCCTACAGAGATCAATTCTGATGGGCTCATAGCAAATTTTTCCTAGTTATTTGTAATCTGGAGAATTTGCCGTAAAGTAAAAATTATAATCTGCAGACCTGATGAGGTTTCCACCATATTTTCCATTATGGATCTCCTCTATATGGTTATCTGCCAATGAGAAAGTCAGGTGGTGGAGGCCTGCCCTGCCAGGGGCTTCTGGTTGGTGACCGCTCCTCCACCAGGAGAGTATTCTTATTCTCGTTTTGGTATAAATTGTTACCTATCTTGACGAAAGTTACATGTGACCATAAACCGAATGTGCTGCGGAAGACGAATCGTTGGAAGTATGACTGCAATCTTATGTCCACCGGCCGATGGTCTCAGATTTGGACCTTCTTTCCATCAGTGGAAGTTGTACGGACACTGGAGGCAATAATTTACATATTAAAACCTCTTTACCGTAACACTTTAAGGGGTGGGTGGAGGGTTTTCCTATAGTGATCACTTCTGTTGGGCTCATATCAAATTTTTCCTAGTTATTTGTCATCTGGAGTGAAAGTGAAAACTATAATCTGAAGACTTGGTGAGGTTTCCACCATATTCCACCATTATGGATCTCTGCCAAGTCATGATTCCAATGAGAAGGTTGGGTGGTGGAGACCTTCCCTGCCAGGGGCTTCTGGTTGGTGACCTCTCCTCCACCAGCGAAGTATTCTTGTTTTGGTATAAATTGTTGCCTATCTTGACAAACGTTACATGTGACCAAGAACCCATTGTGCTGCGGAAGACGAATCATTGGAAGTATGACTGTGATCCTATCATGGTCGATGGCCGATTGCCTCAGATTTGGAACTTTTTTCCCAGCAGTGGAAGTTGTACGGTCACTGGAGGCAATAATTTTCCCTCTAAAACCTCTTTACCCTAACACCTTAAGGGGTGGGTGGAGGGTTGTCCTACAGTGATGACTTCTGTTGGGCTCATATCAAATTTTTCCTAGTTATTTGTTATCTGGAGATTTTTCTGTAAAGTAAAAATGATAATCTGAAGACCTGATGAGGTTTCCACCATTGTGAATCTCTGCCAAGTCAGGATTCCAAAGAGAAGGTCGGGTGGTGGAGACCTTCCCTGCCAGGGGCTTCTGGTTGGTGACCGCTCCTCCACCAGGAGAGTATTCTCGTTTTGGTATAAATTGTTGCCTATCTTGACGAAAGTTACATGTGACCAAGAACCGAATGTGCTGTGGAAGATGAATCATTGGAAGTATGACTGAAATCTTATCATGTCCACCGGCCGCTGGTCTCAGATTTGGACCATTTTACAGTAGTGGAAGTTTTATGGTCACTGGTGGCAGGAACTTATCACCTGATACTTCTGTCCTCCGACTCCTAAAGTTGCCCCTAGAGATGTGGGGGAGGCTATAATTGATATTGCGTCTTTTGGGCTTACTTTTTCCTCGTGAAATTGTAGACTAGAGAATTTGTTGTTATATGGAAATTATAATCTGAAGACCCAGTGTGGTTTCCATCACGGATCTCTTCTATTTGACTCTCCTGTCAGATGAAACTTGTCAATGGTTCCAATACTAATGATAAAAGCCAGGGAGTGGAAGTCTACCCGTCTTTTGGGGGGGAATGGTTTTGGGAAAAGTTTTAGACATTTTGTTCTCACTCTCGCTTTAGGGTCTTTGAATAACATTTTACCTATTTCGTCAAAAGGTTATCTGTAACAAAGAGCCCAATGTGCTGCTACATTGCAACCAATAATAATGAATGTGGCGACCTATAGCGACATAGCGACCTATAGGTTACCATGGCACAACAGTTGGAAATCCAAATCTGCTGGTCAAGTGTGTGACCACATTCACAACTATTAGTTGTGTCAGGACAACATAGTGCATGAAAAAACGTTGAGACTCTCAGTTCACATATTTTGATCAAAAGATGTTTAAGCTGCCCACGACTTTCAACGTGATCTCAAAATCGGGCAGTCCTACACTATCCGTACCTCTCAATCGAGCCAATCAGGCCTCTCACTGGGTCAACCGACCTCCATTATACAGAGAGAAAAAAAAAAATAAGAAAACATACCAGACTTGCAAGCTGCACTTCTTATGACAGCCTGTGAGAGTGGGCTGGTGCAGAAACCCAAAATGGAGGCACCCCTTCCTTCCCATATAGATTAAAATCAACATACACCAAATGTAACGTATGGTTCTGCACAAAAAACATTTCTGAAAAAACATATGCAAACCTGGGTGCCACTGGCAGGGCTGCGGCACACACACACACATATATATATATATATATATATATATATATATATATATATATATATATATATATATATATATATACAAATGTATACACGCACACCACTGCCAGCGGCACACTACTGCAAAAAGGGCAATACATTACGTGGAAATCCCTAAAGAAGCATTTATGCTATCTATCATACATGAAAAAACTTTGAGACTCTCGGTTCACAACATAGTGCTCTCATGTTAAGGGGGCTCAAGTCGCTGTGTAGCCATAACCTTAGTAATTGGCTAAGACACCAAACCATCAAGACAAGACAATCCAGTCCACACGGTGGAAGGTTTTGGTGGCATCATACTAAGCTCCCGGTCACCACGTGTCCCTGAAGGTGAGCATTGGTATATGGCCTACAACACCAAGTGATGAAAGTAGTATAAAGCCTGTCCGGTCCTGATGAGTGAGGGAAATAATAAGTCAAGTGGGCGAACAAAAATACCAAAATTGTACGCTTGGCATCAATGTTTTTTAAAGAGATCCGTCTAAAAGAATCAGGACACATTAGCTTTTCATCTGACATACGGAACAAAACAATTTACATTTTCTTAAGAGCAGGAGAGGGCTATCCTCCCTGAAAAATAGTTGTAGGATAGAGGAAATAATTTCAGAGACCTTGAGATCTCCTGAGGAAAGGAAGAGAAGACATATTGCAAGCGATGAGCCATGGCTGCTCTGGTGTTGGGGAGAGGTGGAGAGGACACTTTGGAAGCAATGGGCCATGTATGCTCTGGTGTTGGGGAGAGGTGGAGAGGACACGTTGGAGGCTTTGGACCATGTGTGCACTAATGTTGGCGAGTGGTGGAGAGGACACATTGGAAGCTATGGACACAGTGTGCTCTGGTGTTGGGGAGAGGTGGAGAGGACACATTGGATTCTATGGATCATGTGTGCTCTGGTGTTGGGAAGAGGTGGTGAGGACACATTGGGAACTATGAACCATGTGTGCTCTGGTGTTGGGGAGAGGTGGAGATCACATATTGGAAGCTATAGACCATGTGTGCTCTGGTGTTGGGGAGAGGTGGATAGGACATATTGGAAGCTATGGACAGAGTGTGCTCTGGTGTTGGGGAGAGATGGAGAGGACACATTGGAAGCTATAGACCATGTGTGCTCTGGTGTTGGGGAGAGGTGGAGATCACATATTGGAAGCTATAGACCATGTGTGCTCTGGTGTTGGGGAGAGGTGAAGAGGACACATTAGAGGTTATGGACCATGTGTGCTCTGGTGTTGGGGAAAGGCAGAGAGGAAATATTGGAAACTATGGATCATGTGTGCTCCTGTGTTGGGGAGAGGTAGAGAGGACACATTGGAAGTTATGGGCCATGTGTGCTCTGGTGTTGGGGAGAGGTGGAGATCACATATTGGAAGCTATAGACCATGTGTGCTCTGGTGTTGGTCGGAGGTGGAGAGGACACACTGGATGCTATGGACCATGTGTGCTCTGGTGTTGGGGAGAGTTACAGAGGACACGTTGGAAGCTATGGACCATGTGTGCTCTGGTGTTGGGGAGAGGTGGAGAAGACACATTGGAGGCTATGAACCGAGTGTGCTCTGGTGTTGGGGAGAGGTGGAGAGGACATATTGAAAGCTATAGACCATGTGTGCTCTGGTGTGGGGGAGAGGTGGTGAGAACACATTGGAAGCTATGATCCATGTGTGCTCTGGTGTTGGGGAGAGGTGTAGAGGACACATTGAAGGCTATAGACCATATGTGCTCTCGTACTGGGAAGCGATAGAGAAGACAGATTGATAGCTATGGACCATATCTGCTATGGTGTTGGGGGTAAAGACATGAACTACGACCTATGTGTCTGGTGGGAGAGGTAGAGAGGACATATTGGAAGCTATAGCCCATGTGTGCTCTGGTGTTGGGGAGAGGTAGAGAGGACATATTGGAAGCTATAGCCCATGTGTGCTCTGGTGTTGGGGAGAGGTGGAGAGGACACCGTATATACCATTGACCATGTATTCACTTTGTTCTGTCTCGTTCCTGTGAGATATTACGCCTCATGTATCCAGCACATCCCGCTCACAGATCCAGTGCAGTGCCATCTGACAGTTTTCTAAGCTGAGGTCACCTCTGATCTTCGCACATGATCCTTTTCCTTTGGTGACATTTCTATATAAGAGAAAAGTCAGAGTCAATCAGAGTAATGTAAAGACCATAGAAGAAGAAGCAGAGCCCTATACCATGATCTTCAGAGTCTTGAGGAGACAACAGCAAGGTATATGAATCTCCCTGGCTCGAGGGAACGAAAGTTTATACATAAACATAGAAAGGGATTCTTTACTGTAAGAGCAGTGAGACTATGGAATTCTCTGCCAGAGGGACTGGTCATGTTGAATTCAATAACCGAGTTCAATATGGTTTTGGATGAATTTATGGAGCTTAATAATATACCAAGTTATAGTGACTAGGATTCAGGAGAGTGGTCATTTATCCAGTTATTTTTCTTATTTCCATATTTGAGTCAGGAAGTAATTTTTCCCTAAAATGAGGACAATTGGCTTCTACCTCATTGGGGGTTTTTGCCTTCCTCTGGATCAACACCTTAGCACAACAGGCTGAACTGGATGGATGTCGCGTCTTCTTTCGGCCTTACAAACTATGAAACTATGAGGGTCACATGGTCATTTCTAAGACTTGGGAACCCTCATGAACAACTGGAACAGACACGGCTCTGGCTCCTTGCAGTAATTTTGTTAATGACACTTCTTTTATAGATCCATCTCATCTAGGAAGTGACAGGAGCTTCTGTCAGAGCAGCAGTGACTGGAAGCCTCTCACACACACATAGTGTTGGTAGGGTAGCATAAGCTCTACACCGGACAGAAGATCCATACAATGTTTGAGGGTCAGGATCCAGAGATCTGACCATCACTGAGAGAACTATGACCTCTACACTGGACAGAAGATCCACACAATGTTTGAGATCAGAACAGATCTTAGTGTTACTTACACAACGGTTCCATCCGCCCATCTTCCTGACCATGTTCCACCATTATGATGAGTTCCAAGAGATTCAAGTCCAACCCAGAACTCCTGCTGTGTGATGTTCACCAGCCTCTGTATAATACAATATAGTGGAGACATTAGGAACAGTATGAATAGTGTGGCCACCTCTTCTGGAATGTTGTACCCTAAGCTCCAGGATGCAGTGATTTATACAATGTTACAATGTGGGGAGAAGGCTCAAGAACAGGGGAAAGCAGCTCCGTAAGGAGGTGCAGCACAGGAGAAGTCTTGGAGTGGTTACCACAAGTGAAGACTGCAGTCAGTCCTATGCAGGACAGTGTGTATGGTGAGGGACAGGTATATAGAGTAGGAATAGGAGTAATCACCATCAAGCCATTCGGTATTAACAACCACAAAGCCTTCACCATGTGGACGTGAGTGTGGACTTGGCTGAGTGCAGTAACCACTAATAGAAGGTAAAGGTAGGTGTGAGATGGAGAAGGGAACAGTGTGGAGTAGATAAAGGTCTTGCCATTGGTTTGTGCTGGGTTTTAGAGCCTCTTACGGATTTATACATTGGAGTAATATCTTCTGGTATAATGGTCTAGTCCTTCAGCAGTGTGTTACATAGTATAGGCTACTCGACATCCCAGTGCCACCACCAACATTCGGGGCTTATCATCCCAGCTCCTCCCCTGAAGAACACTGAGGAGACCACACATGGTTGTTACTACATCCTAGGTACCTGCTCCTTAGCCTTGGTGGTCCAGTGGCCTACTCATTCTCCCTTTTACAAATTTTTGTTGCCCAGCAATTGGGTCTCTTACCATAGAAATGACTGTCATTAGTGATGTGACTAATGGTGACTCTGCCCTCCCCAAACATCCCTGGTGGCAGCATGTCCGCCACTGGAACTAAGAAAAGGGTATGAAATCCAGCAGGCCAGGACCTTCTGCCATTGGGAGAGAGAACATCTCAGTACACATTATTGGGTCATCTAGCCCCATCGTATGTTCAACTGTTGTCACCAGAAGATGAGAAGGAACAATCATCTGAAAAGCCACCACTGACTTCTGGGCAGGGCCGTCTCTTCCATTGGGCCAGGTAGGCCAGTGCCCGGGGGGCCTGCGAGTCCAGGGGGGCCCTTGAGGGCCCGGACGGCTGCCTGCCCGGCCCAATGGATTCCCTCACCGCCGCCCGCCGGAGCTCAGACACAGCTCTTTCCGCCCTGCCTGCGCTTAGTTACTTGTCCCAGGCTGCGCAGGCAGGGCGGTGCGGGCTGCGGTGGTCAGAGAGCAGGGCGGCCCCTCGCTATGCCGCTCCTGCGCTTTACAGTTCACAGCGCAGGCTGGGGCGGCGCCGCCTTTCTTCACAGAGGCGCCGCCCCAGCCTGCGCTTTGAACAGTAAAAAACTGGCGCAGCAATTGCTCAGGTGCCTGGGGCGCCACCTTTCAGGGGGCGGCACGGCAGGAGGTTTTTTTTTTTCTTTCTTACTTTTTTTTCCCTATCTGACCCGGAGCCGCCCCCTCCCCCCTCCCCGAGCGGCTGGCGGAGGCGGGAGAGGGGGGGGGGGGGTTTGAGGTCTGCGGCTCCGGTGACTGCCCTTACATTGGTGGCAGCGGCTACTGAGAGAGGAGCGGAGCAGCACAGCTAAAGGAAGCTGAGAGCAGCAGCAGCCGGGATGCTCCGCCCACTCTCCTCCCCTGCACAGGACGGCAGGAAGAGAGGAAGACTTCAGGACACAGGTAAGTGAGGGGGTGGCTGAATACATTGTGCTGGGGGGGGTTGAACACATTGTGCTGGGGGGGGGGTGTTGAACACATTGTGCTGGGGGGGGTTTGAATACATTGTGCTGGGGGGGGTTTAATACATTGTGCTGGGGGGGCTGAATACATTTTGCTGGGGGGGGTGCTTAAAACATTGTGCTGGGGGAGTTGAAAACAATGTGCTGGGGGGTTGAACACATTGTGCTGGGGGGGGTTGAATACATTGTGCTGGGGGGAGTTGAATACATGTGCTGGGGGGGTTGAATACATTGTGCTGGGGGTGCTGAATACATTGTGCTGGGGGGGCTGAATACGTGTGCTGGGGGGGGGCTGAATAATGTGCTGGGGGGCTGAATACATTGTGCTGGGGGGGCTGAATACATGTGCTGGGGGTCTGAATACATGTTGGGGGGGAGGGTCTTAATACATTGTGCTGGGGGGCTGAATACATTGTGCTGGGGGGGGTTAATACATGTGCTGGGGGGGAGGGGAGAGACACGTAGGGTGTTAGGAATCCTAGCCAGTGTTATCCTACCTGCTGGCGTTGGTATCTAAGCCTGTCCCTGTGTTATCCTACCTGCTGGCGTTGGGTAATCTAAGCCTATCCTGTGTTATCCTACCTGCTGGCGCTGTGTATCTAAGCCTATCCTGTGTTATCCCACCTGCTGCCGTTGGGCATCTAAGCCTATCCTGTGTTATCCTACCTGCTGGCGCTGTTTATCTAAGCCTATCCTGTGTTATCCTATCTGCTGGCGCTATGTATCTAAGCCTATCCTGTGTTATCCTACCTGCTGGCGCTGTGTATCTAAGCCTATCCTGTGTTATCCTATCTGCTAGCGTTGAGTATCTAAGCCTATCCGTATTATCCAACCTGCTGGCGGTGGGTATCTAGCCTATCCTGTGTTATCCTACCTGCTGGCGCTGTTTATCTAAGCCTATCCGGTATTATCCCACCTGCTGGCGCTGTGTATCTAAGCCTATCCTGTGTTATCCTACCTGCTGGCGCTGTGTATCTAAGCCTATCCGGTATTATCCCACCTGCTGGCGCTGGGTATCTAAGCCTATCCTGTGTTATCCTACCTGCTGGCGTTGGGTATCTAAGCCTATCCTGTGTTATCCTACCTGCTGGCGCTGGGTATCTAAGCCTATCCTGTGTTATCCTACCTGCTGGCGCTGTGTATCTAAGCCTATCCTGTGTTATCCTACCTGCTGGCGCTGTGTATCTAAGCCTATCCTGTGTTATCCTATCTGCTAGCGTTGAGTATCTAAGCCTATCCGGTATTATCCCACCTGCTGGCGCTGTGTATCTAAGCCTATCCTGTGTTATCCTACCTGCTGGCGCTGTGTATCTAAGCCTATCCTGTGTTATCCCACCTGCTGGCGCTGGGTATCTAAGCCTATCCTGTGTTATCCTACCTGCTGGTGTTGAGTATCTAAGCCTATCCTGTGTTATCCTACCTGCTGGCGTTGGGTATCTAAGCCTATCCTGTGTTATCCTACCTGCTGGCGTTGGGTATCTAAGCCTATCCTGTGTTATCCTACCTGCTGGCGCTGGGTATCTAAGCCTATCCTGTGTTAACCTACCTGCCGGCGTTTGGTATCTAAGCCTATCCTGTGTTATCCTACCTGCTGGTGTTGGGTATCTAAGCCTATCCTGTGTTATCCTACCTGCTGGCGTTGGGTATCTAAGCCTATCCTGTGTTATCCTACCTGCTTTTCCTGGCATCTTGATGTCACTGTCCCCCACCTATAGGACCATGTCATTGTCTTGTCCCCCACTCGTTTGGCCATGTCACTGTGACATGGCCAAAGGGGTGGGGGACAGTGACACGGCCAAATGGGTGGGGGGCAGTGACAAGGCCATATGGGTGGGGGACAGTGACACGGCCAAATGAGTGGGGGACAGTGACTTGGCAAAATGGGTGGGTGACATAGACTTGGCCAAATGGGTGGGGGACAGTGACTTGGCCAAATGGGTGGGGGACAGTGACACGGCCATATGGGTGGGGGACAGTGACTTGGCCAAATGGGTGGGGACAGTGACTTGGCCAAATGGGTGGGGGACAGTGACTTGGCCAAATGGGTGGGGGACAGTGGGCACGGCCAAATGAGTGGGGGACAGTGGACACGGCCATAAGGGTGGGGTGACAGTGGACCACGGCCATATGGGTGGGGGACAGTGACACGGCCATATGGGTGGGGGGACAGTGACTTGGCCAACTGGGTGGGGGACAGTGACTTGGCCAAATGGGTGCGGGACAGTGACACGGCCATATGGGTGGGGGACAGTGACTTGGCCAAATGGGTGCGGGACAGTGACTTGGCCAAATGGGTGGGGGACAGTGACTTGGCCAAATGGGTGGGGGACAGTGACGGCACACCAAAGTGAGGGGGACAGTGACACGGGCATATGGGTGGGGGACAGTGACACGGCCATATGGGTGGGGGACAGTGACTTGGCCAAATGGGTGGGGGACAGTGACTTGGCCAAATGGGTGGGGGACAGTGACACGGCCAAATGGGTGGGGGACAGTGACTTGGCCAAATGAGTGGGGGACAGTGACTTGGCCAAATGTGTGGGGGACCGTGGCACGGCCATCTGGGTGGGGGGCCAGTGACACGGCCAAGTGGGGGGGGGCCCGTGACACGGCCATATGGGTGGGGGACAGTGACTTGGCCAATGGGTGGGGGACATTTGACTTGGCCAAATGGGTGGGGGACCAGTGACACGGCCAAATGGGTGGGGGACGTGACTTGGCCAAATGAGTGGGGGACAGTGACTTGGCCAAATGAGTGGGGGACAGTGACACGGCCATATGGGTGGGGGACAGTGACACGGCCAAATGGGTGGGGGACAGTGACACGGCCATATGGGTGGGGGACAGTGACACGGCCATATGGGGGGGGGGACAGTGACACGGGTCGGATGGCGGGCTGACCACACGCAGAAGTTACATACTTAATGTGTGCCCACAGGCCAGCCCAAACGCAGCAGCTCCTAAGTTATTTTAAATTATACGTGGTCTGGCCTGTCCATGCGGCACTTTATATAACTTAGGAGCTGCTGCGTGGCCTGGTTGGGGGGCCCAGTGCACAGCTCTGCCCAGGGGCCCATAATGCTGTTAAGACGGCCCTGCTTCTGGGGTCATCTTTTCACGGTGCTATGGCTGCTGATACTGAGTCCCTATTATGGAGCCGTGTGATGTTGAGCATAGTCACTCATTATACATGTTATATGGAAAGTATCGAAACCTACATCAACCTCGCCCATCTTCTGAAAGGCCAAGCTCCCCCATCCCCTGTAACCTCTATCAGCCCATGTCCCACTCCCTGGATCCCAGGTGCCCCTGTGACTGACCAGTATCATCCCCCCATTCATGGTGGCCAGTCTGGAGTTGCGGGTCTCGCAGTCGTCTTTGCTCTCCCTCCAGCTCTTTCTGTTCTCGGAGAAGAAATAACACTTGTTTGTAATAAGGATCCAGGGATTGGGGCACGAAGACGAGGAGTCTGGGAAATCAGGAAATCAAATAAAGGACAATTATTGACAATGATATGAAAAAGTATTTGCCCCCTTATTGCATATTAAAGGGGTTTTGCCACAAAGTAAAATTGACGTGGGAAGTTTGCAAATAAGAAACACATTTTAACCCTTCTTTATTATTAAAAATTCCTGACACCGTTTTGCTTTAGCTGCTCCTTTAGTGATCCATTGGTTACAGTCGTCTCCCAGGGGATACGGACAGTGAAGAGGAGCTACTCCAGTCCTTGGTCGCACATGTCAGATATCACCTCTCTCTCAGGCAGCTACTGAGTGTTCAAAGGTGCTGTCAAATCTACTCCAGTCCTCTGTTCATCTTAGTAATCACCACCACTCATGCTGAGCAAGTGTTCTACCCAGTTTGCTGTAATTCTACTCCCCGTCCACTCTGTACTCCTTGCGTAATCACAAACACTCATAGCGGAGCAAGTGTTCACCCTCCAGGTCGCTGTCACTTACTCTGTCCTCTGTGCTCCTTAGTAATCATACCACTCACTGCTGAGAAAGTGTTCACCCCAGGTGCTGTCATTCTACTCCTGTCCTCTGTGCTCCTTAGTAATCATACGACACTCTCATGACTGAGCAAGTGTTCAACACCAGGTGCTGTCATTTATCCGTCATCTGTACTCCTTAGTAATCACACACAATCTTACTCTGAGCGACGTGTCCAACCCCAGTGCTGTCATTTACTCCCGTCCTCTGTTTTCCTTAGTAATCACAACACTCACTGCTGATGCGAGTGTTCAACCACAGGTGATGACATACTAATACCCATCCTCGTCCTCCTTATAATCACACACCACTCATGCTGTGGTGTTCAACCCCAGGTGCTGTCATTCTACTCCGTCTCTGTACTCCTTATTTAATCACACACACTCAACTGCTGGTGTTCAACCACAGGTGCGTGGTCATTATACTCCCGACTATGTGCTCTCTTATTAATCACACACACTGCATGAGCGAGTGTTCAACCACAGGTTGCCAGGTCACAGTCCATTCTACTACTGTCATCTGTACTCCTTTAGTACTCACACACACTCACTGTGAGCAAAGTGTACAACACCAGGTGCTGTCATTATTACTCATGTCATCGGTGCTCTTTAGTAAAAACACACATCACTGCCCTGTGCAAGAGTCCAACCCCAGGTGCCGTCATTCTACTCCTGTCCTCTGTACTCATAGGTATAATCACACACACTCACTGGATGAGCAAGTGTTTCAACCCAGGTTGCAGTCATTCTACTCCGTATCCTCTGTACTCCTAGTAATCACCACAACTTACTGCTGAGCGAGTGTACAACCCAAGGTGTGAATTCTACTCCCCGTCCTCTGTTCTCCTAGTAATCACACAACTTTACTGATGAGCGACGTGTTCAAACCCAGGTGCTGTTCATCTACTCCTGTCCTCTGTACTCCTTAGTAATCACAACAATCACTTCTGAGCAAGAGTTCAACCCAGGTGCTGTATTCTGATTCCGTCTCTGTGCTCCTTAGTAATCACACACACTCACTGCTGATAAGTGTTTATCCAGGTGCTGTCAAATCCTACCCCACTCCCTCGTACCTTAGTAATCACTCTACTACTGCTGAGCGGACGTGTCCTACACAGTTGCTGTCATTCTACTCTCGTCCCTCTGTCTCCTTAGTTAATAACACACACTCACGCTGAGCAAAGTGTCCAACCTCAGGTGAGGTCATTCTACTCCAGTCTCTGTACTCCTTAGATAATCACACACACTTCCACTGCGTGAACGAGGTTCAACCCCAGGTGCTGTCATTCTACTCCATGTCATCTGCTGCTCCTTAGTTAATCACACACAATCACTGCTGAACGAGTGTTCAACCCCAGGTGCTGTCACTTATACTCTGGTCTCTGTGCTCCTTGTAATCACATACACTCCACACTGTTGAACGAGTGCTTCAACCCAGGTTGCTGTCATTTACTCCCGTCCTCTGTACTCCTTAGTATCCACACACAACTCAATGCGAGCAACGTGTCCAAACCCAGGTGTGTCCATTATACTCCCCAGTCCCCTCTGTGCTCCCTTAAGTAATCACACCACTCTCACTGGTTGAAAGAGTGTTTCAACACAGTTGCTGTCATTCTACTCCTGTCCTCTGTGCTCCTTGTAATCACCACACACTCACTGTTGAGCGACGTGTTTCAAACCCCAGTTGTGTATTCTACTCCTGTCCTCCTGCCACATTCCTTAGTAATCACCACACACTCACTGTTGACAGCTGAGTGTTCAACCCTAGGTGACTGTCATTCTACTCCCAATCCTCTGTGCTCTTAGTAATCACACACTTCACTGTGAGCAAGGTTCAACACCAGGTGCTGTCATTTACTCATGTCTCTGTTGCTCCATTAGTAATCAAACACAAATTAATGCTGAGCGAGGGGTCCAACCCCATGATGTCATTTACTTCCTGCACCTGTACTCCTTATTACTCACCACAGGTCACTGCTGAGCGAGTGATCAACATCCCAGATGCTGTCATTCTACTCATGTTCCTCTGTACCTCATAGTAATCACACTCAATCACTGCTGAGCGAAGTGTCAACCCCAGGTGCTGTCATTGTCTACTCCCGTCCTCTGTTCTCTCTAGTAATCACAAACACCACTCACTGACTGAGCTGGATGTGTTCACAACCCCCCACAGGTGCTGTGATCCTACTACTGTCCTCTTGTGCTCCTTGTATCACACACCACTGCTGAGCGAGTGTTCAACCCCAGGTGCTGTCATTCTACTCCCATACCTCTGTACTCCTTAGTAAATCCACACACTAAATGCTGAGCGAGTGCTTCAAACCCAGGTGCTGTCATTCTACTCTGGTCCTCTGTACTCCTTAGTAATCACACCACGACTCAATGCCTGGTTGGCGAGAGAGTGTCAACCCCCGCGTGCTGTCATTCTACTCCATCTCTTGTATCCTTAGTACATCACACACACTCACTGCTGAGCGAGTGTTCAACACCCAGGTGCTCGTCATTATACTAAGGTCCACTCTGTAACTCACTTAGTAATCACACAAATCACTGCTGAGCGGAGTGTTCAACCACAGGTGCTGTCATTCTAATACTGTCATCTGTACTCCTTAGTATCACCAAAACACTCACTGCTGAGCAAGAGTTTCAACCCAGGTGCTGTTATGCTTAACTCCAGTCCTCTGTACTTCATTAGTAAGCACTCACACTCACTGATGATGTGAGCGTTTCAACCCCAACGGTGCCGTCATTCTAATCCTGTCTCTGTGCCTCCTTAGTTAATCACACACACTCCCACTGCTGAACGATAGTGGTTAACCCCAGGTGTGTCACATTCTACTCTGCATCTGTATCCTTAGTAATCACACTCACTGCTGAGCGAGGGTGTTCAACCCCAGGTGCTGTCATTTTTCTCCAAGTCCTCTATATCCATGTGTTATACGCACACTCAATGCTGATGTGAGTGTTCAACCCCAGGTGATGTTCATTCTACTCCCATCTCTGTGGCTTGCTTAGTAATTCAACACACTCACTGCTGCAGCAGAGTTCGAACCAGGTGCTGTCATTTTTCTCCCGTCCCTCTATACTCCTTAGTAATCATCACACACTCAATGCTGAGCGAGTATTCACCCCGGGTGCTGTCATCTTTACTCCCGTCTCTGTGGCTCCTTAGTAATCTACACTCATGCTGAGCAAGCGGTCAAACCCAGGTGCTGTCACCTTACATCCCGTCGTCTGTGCTCCTTAGTAATTAGACAAACAGAGCAAATAAATAAAAAAGAAAACTCAATCAGGTTTGTGCATTGATAAAGAGAAAAAAATATTCACAGGTTTGGTTCCTGCAGGGATTTGAACCTAGGACCCTTGTGCCTGGAGGCAAAAACTTTACCTCTCAGCTACTCACAATGCTTTATATAAACAGATCTATCTTTGACTACAGAGAGGAAATGCCTGGTGATGTCATCCTGCTGGGTCACATGATCTGCAATGCAAACAAATCACACACGCCCCCTTCTGAGCACCCAGAGCTGAAGAGCTGGATACAGGGGGTATGAATTGAGATCGTGGCAAAACCCCTTTAAAGGGGTGTTATCGTTTGAGCTGCTCGTGCTGTTCAGCTAATTTTCTCAGATTGAGTTTGAAATCCAGGGGCGTGTCTCTCCTGTCAGCAGGCGTGTCTCTCCTCCCAGGAGGCGTGTCTCCCCTCACTGAAGACCTGTGACATCATCATTCTGTTTAAAGCAGGGGATGCAGAAGGTTGTCTGGATATAACAGCTCTGTAGCCTCCTGCCTGCTTATGTCTGCAGCCTTGAGGCTCCAAACTCCAGCAAGCACCTGTCATATGTCTTAGTTTACACACAACTGAAAGCAGGGACGTAACTAGAGAAGCCAGGGCCCCATAGCAAACTTTTGGTTGCCCCCCCCCCCTCCCTGACCACGACCATGTACCAGGACATGCTGTTAGATAATGTAGATAATACAAGGGGCAAATACCTCACCATACATATCACCATCATACTGCTACCAATCAAATCCACTATACTAAGACCAACATTACCAATAACGCTATTACATAAGGACCTGATTATACCGCCAGAACACGACCACAAATTACCACCACATAGTGACTGAATAATACCCCTACACTATTACTGATCAGTACACAAAGACCAATACTGTCTAATAATAATAATAATATATAATAATATAGTGACCATAAAGTGGTATATACCAGTGTACACAGGCTCTGCAGACTGTATATTACCTCCATACAGTGACCATATAGTGGTAGACACCAGTGTACACAGCCTGTGCAGACTGTATATTACCTCCATACAGTGACCATATAGTGGTAGACAGCAGTGTACACAGGCTCTGCAGACTGTATATTACCTCCATACAGTGACCATATAGTGGTAGACACCAGTGTAAACAGGCTCTGCAGACTGTATATTACCTCCATACAGTGACCATATAGTGGTAGACACCAGTGTACACAGGCTCTGCAGACTGTATATTACCTCCATACAGTGACCATATAGTGGTAGACACCAGTGTACACAGGCTCTGCAGACTGTATATTACCTCCATACAGTGACCATATAGTGGTAGACACCAGTGTACACAGGCTCTGCAGACTGTATATTACCTCCATACAGTGACCATATAGTGGTAGACAGCAGTGTACACAGGCTCTACAGACTGTATATTACCTCCATACAGTGACCATATAATGGTAGACACCAATGTACACAGGATCTGCAGACTGTATATAACCACCATACAGTGACCATATAGTGGTATATACCAGTGTACACAAGCTCTGCAGACTGTATATTACCTCCATACAGTGACCATATAGTGGTAGGTACCAGTGTACACAGGCTCTGCAGACTGTATATTACCTCTATACAGTCACCATATAGTGGTAGACACCAATATACACAGGCTCTGCAGACTGTATATTACCACCATACAGTGACCATATAGTGGTAGTCACCAGTGCACACAGGCTCTGCAGACTGTATATTACCTCCATATAGTGACCATATAGTGGTAGACAGCAGTGTACACAGGCTCTGCAGACTGTATATTACCTCCATACAGTGACCATATAGTGGTAGACACCAGTGTACACAGGCTCTGCAGACTGTATATTACCTCCATACAGTGACCATATAGTGGTAGACACCAGTGTACACAGCCTGTGCAGACTGTATATTACCTCCATACAGTGACCATATAGTGGTAGACACCAGTGTACACAGGCTCTGCAGACTGTATATTACCTCCATACAGTGACCATATAGTGGTAGAGAGCAGTGTACACAGGCTCTGTAGACTGTATATAACCACCATACAGTGACCATATAGTGGTAGGCACCAGTGTACACAGGCTCTGCAGACTGTATATTACCTCCATACAGTGACCATATAGTGGTAGACACCAGTGTACACAGGCTCTGCAGACTGTATATTACCTCCATACAGTGACCATATAGTGGTAGACAGCAGTGTACACAGGCTCTACAGACTGTATATTACCTCCATACAGTGACCATATAGTGGTAGACACCAATGTACACAGGCTCTACAGACTCTATATTACCTCCATACAGTGACCATATAGTGGTAGGTACAGTGTACACAGGCTCTGCAGACTGTATATTACCTCCATACAGTGACCATATAGTGGTAGACAGCAGTGTACACAGGCTCTGCAGACTGTATATTACCTCCATACAGTGACCATATAGTGGTTGACACAAGTGTACACTGCTCTGCAGACTGTATATTACCTCCATACAGTGCCCATATAGTGGTAGACACCAGTGTACACAGCTGTGCAGACTGTATAATACCTCCATATACAGTGACCATATAGTGGTAGACACCAGTGTACACAGGCTCTGCAGACTGTATATTACCTCCATACAGTGACCATATAGTGGTAGACACCAGTGTACACAGGCTCTACAGACTGTATATTACCTCCATACAGTGACCATATAATGGTAGACACCAATGTACACAGGCTCTGCAGACTGTATATTACCTCCATACAGTGACCATATAGTGATAGACAGCAGTGTACACAGGCTCTGCAGACTGTATATTACCTCCATACAGTGACCATATAGTGGTAGACACCAGTGTACACAGGCTCTGCAGACTGTATATTACCTCCATACAGTGACCATATAGTGGTAGGCACCAGTGTACACAGGCTCTTCAGACTGTATATTACCTCCATACAGTGACCATATAGTGGTAGACAGCAGTGTACACAGGCTCTGCAGACTGTATATTACCTCCATACAGTGACCATATAGTGGTAGACACCAGTATAGATAGGCTCTGCAGACTGTATATTACCTCCATACAGTGACCATATAATGGTAGACATCAGTGTACACAGGCCCTGCAGACTGTATATTACCTCCATACAGTGACCATATAGTGGTAGACACCAGTGTACACAGGCTCTGTAGACATATAAGTGATTACAGTGCAGTTACATCTTGTGACTCACAGGTGACGTTTCTCTGACCAGTCATTGACTTTCCCCTTTGTTCTGCATCCGGTCCAGTCCGCCATCTTGATGACATCTCCCGACCACTTGTCCCTGCAGATTTAGACACAAATATCTTAGAATCCGGACTTTTCCAGCACCTGCCCCCCTGGCTATATGGGGTCCATTTAGGCAGGCAGGGCTTAGATAGGATATATGGGGCCCCAAATAGGCAAGGTTTAGGTAGGCAATAGAGGGCCCATATAGGCAGGCAGGGTTTAGGTAGCTATAGGGAGCCATACAGGTGGACAGGGGTTAGGTGGCCTATAGGGGCCATATAGGTAGGGTTTAGGTAGCTAAAGGGGCCCCATATAAGTAGACCGGCAGGCTTGTGGGGGTATACAGGCAGGCTTGTGGGGGTATACGGCAGGCATATGGGGGCTGTATAGGCAGGCAGGCATATAGGGGGCTGTATAGGCAGGCAGGCAGGCAGGCATATGGGGGCTATAGGCAGGCATATGGGGGGCTATAGGCAGGCATATGGGGGGTATAGGCAGGCATGATGGGGGTATAGGCAGGCATATGGAGGGTATAGGCAGGCATATGGGGTATAGGCAGGCATATGGGGGCTATAGGCAGGCATATGGGGGCTATAGGAGGCTAGGCAGCAGGCTATATGGAGGGCTATAGGCAGGCATATGGAGGGCTATAGGCAGGCATTATGGAGGGGCTATAGGCAGGCATATGGGGGCTTAGGCAGGCATATGGGGGGGCTATAGGCAGGCATATGGGGGGCTATAGGCAGGCATATGGGTAGATAAAATAGGAAACAACTTACTCACCTTGGTCCACGTTCCCCCGATGCGCCGCTCGCTCGGCTCTGCTGCTCTCCCTGCAGCCTCTGCGCTCAGCGCGGGCGGCGCGGTGATGTGACGTCACCGCGCGCCCACGTGACCACAGAGGGCTGGCAGCGGGAAGTAGCAGAGCGGAGCGATCGGCGCTCCGTCCTGCTACTACCGAGCAGCGCTGCCTCTGAACGCTTGGGTCGGGGGGCCCAGGCGTTCAGAGGGAGTATGCGCTGGGCCCCGCAGCTCCCCGCCCGCCGCAGTGAACTGTTAAGTTCACTGCCGGCGGGCCCAGGAGCGGCATTACCGGGGTAGCGGACGCAGTAGCAGCTGCCCCGGGGCCCCCCTAAGCGCAGGGGCCCCGTAGCAACTGCTACCCCTGCTACCCCGGTAGTTACGCCCCTGACTGAAAGCCAGCAGCTGTTAAGAAAACGATGGGTGGAGAAGCAAATCATTTAACTGACTTGGTCTGGTGGTGCAGCGGGTAGAGCAGTGGTAGACTATTGTTTTTACAACGAAGGGGTTTGGAGTTCTAGTCCCTCACAGGGTATATTTTTTTTTTCCTCCTAAATTCTACACATATGTAGAGAGACCTAAAATATATATGTTAATCACTATAATTATATATATATACACATACAGGGCTCCCCTATATCATTTCTCATCCCCCAGAATATATGCATTGTATCACGTATGTTGGAAGTGCTTGGTGAGACTGCAAGGATGGGACACTATATAGGGGAGATTTGTGTGTGTATATGAATAAAATTATAGATGTTCACACATATATTTTCATATCTTTACATATGTGTACAAATTTTAAATAAAAAAAACCAAAACATTACTGATGGGGCTTGAACTCCCAAGCTCTATCTTGTAGGGATCATCACCTAAGCACTACTCTATACAAGCAGCTCGTACAGACACAGTGTTATACACTACAGATGATGACGTCATAAGGAGGCGGGGCTTGCATACGATCTGAGGAACAGAACGCCCTCTTTTCCAAGTAGCAGCTTAAGTACTGGACCTGTGAGAAGGTGAAACAACCTCTTGGCAAAAGCCCCTTAAACAGCCAATAATTGCCCAGAACATTGACCCTAAAGCTGGGAGATGTACATAGAGCCAGCAACCCTTGGTTTAACTATCGATTTTAACAGCTCAGAGGGGAGTAAACACAGAGTGTGCAGGCAGCCAATCACAGTGCAGGGGGCGTGGCCGGGGTGTTTCCTGTCTAGGGGCGTATCCAAACAGGCTGAATGAAATGTCAGCCAGCCAATCACAGTGCAGGGGGCGTGTCTAGGGTGCCAGAATCGACCAGGGGGCGTTCTGACCAGCAACAGCAGAAATAGAAGACAGATTTACAGAGATGCTTATATCTGCTAAACCAAGTGACAGAGGTAATGCAACCCAATTACAAAAGTGCTTATTTTTACTGTCCCCATAATCTGAGACATGATCTTTGTAACGATAAAACCCCTTTAATGGATGTGATGGAGGCTGCAGGAAGCAGAAGGACACGTGGACAAAAATGTTGTTCCTCATCTGTTAAAGCAAGGAAAACCCGGCCCTGATCACTGAGAAAACCGGAAACTGACAAACGTAACAAGAAATTTGCTGAAAATTAACTCATGAGAATCGGACATTGCAGCTGCTTCAGCTCAAAAAGCAAAGAAAACCTCCTGAAATTGGCCCGGACGTAATGCGGTCACTATTTGTTGCAAAACCTTTTGAGGACCTCACTGGAAACAGATGCTTCCTGTAGGTCTGTACCGGTCACAGGTGTGTAATACCCCCCCAGTAGTGACCTCCTGTCCAGGCGCTCGCACCCCCCGGGCTGGGCCTCCTGCAGATGTCCATGCACGGCCACCCATGGAAGCAGAATGCAGTCACCAGAGATCCAGCATCTCTGAGGCTTGTGAGTTCTTAAAAGTCCAATTACTGTAGCATCATCCATGTTATAAAGCAGCGAGCGCTCCGCATGTCGGGATCATCCCTCAGGGTCACGCGACGGCGTCAGCCCCAAAAGCACCAGTTGGATTCGAGTGTGGCCGCCATTTTATTGTCTATCCATTGGTTTTGGCGGACAGTTCTGTTTGCAGATTCATCTGTCCCCCCTGATCGTTGAATACCACAGCTTCCATCCAAAAACCGGGCGGTGGGTCGTGCCTGGTCCAAGTTTTCCAGAACGCTGAGAATTTGGAATCCGAGCGGCAGAAAGTCGGTTCAGTGTGGACTACAGGACGGATTGTCTATCAAAGTCTATGGGGAGGGTTACTGGTCAAAATCAGGCAGTTCCGAAATCCGCAAACTGCCTGAAAATCTGAGAAACCTTGCTGTGTGCACGGAGCCTTACTCACAGCTCTTATAAGCACAGCGCCCTCACATGGTGCAGGGTGTAACCTATACTCACATATACTGGCAGCACAGCGCCCCCACATGGTGTAGGGTATCACCTATACTCACATATACTGGCAGCACAGCGCCCCCACATGCTGTAGGGTGTCACCTATACTCACATGTACTGCAAAGGAGAAACTACAAATGAGTGTACACAGGGCCGGGACGATGGGTAGGCAAAGGTAGGCTATTGCCTGGAGCGCTACTTCATCCCAAGCAGAAAAGGGGGCGCAAAGAGGCATGGAGTGGGCTGAAGTTTCCATTTGGGGGGCACTTTGTGCCTTGGTTCCCTAGGACACCAGAATACCTTGTCCCAGCCCTGAGTATACACTTAGAGCAACAAGCAGTAGACGTAAATCATCTCCTCCTTACATTCAATCCACTGGGTAAATTCATATCATAATCCAAGGCGCCTCCCTCCCCAGGAGCGCTCCGGTCTCCTCCTCTGGTGACATCACCCTATCAATTCCTATAGAACAGAGAGCAGACGCCTCCCCTTAATGGATCTCTCTAAAGTGCCTCGACCCGGCTGAAATACTCCAGTGCGTCAGAGAGACGCCGCCTGCTCCGAGGCTTCCATGGGGTTGTAGTACAGACCCCGTCCTGTAGGTGGCACTGTGTGCACCTTGCTGAAATACCCCAGTGCCCCAGAGACGCCGCCTGCTCCGAGGCTTCCATGGGGTTGTAGTACAGACCCCGTCCTGTAGGTGGCCCTGTGTGCACCTTGCTGAAATACCCCCAGTGCCCCAGAGACGCCGCCTGCTCCGAGGCTTCCATGGGGTTGTAGTACAGACCCCGTCCTGTAGGTGGCCCTGTGTGCACCTTGCGGAAATACCCCCAGTGCCTCAGAGACACCGCCTGCTCCGAGGCTTCCATGGGGTTGTAGTACAGACCCGTCCGTAGGTGGCCCTGTGGCACCTTGTGAAATACCCCAGTGCCCCGAGGCCCCCCTGTCCGAGGCTTCCATGGGGTTGTAGTACGACCCCGTCCTGTAGTGGGTGTGGCCCCGCTGAATACCCCCCGGCCCGGGACGCCCCCTGCTCCGAGGGTTCCATGGGGTTTTAGTACAGACCCTGTCCTTGGGCCCTGTGTGACCTTGCGAAATACCCCCCGTGCCCAGAGACACCGCCTGGTCCCAGGCTTCCCTGGGGTT
>JAODAL010027744.1:0-54425 GCA_025379985.1 Phyllomedusa bahiana
TATGAGAAATAGATATGAATAGAAAATATGAGATAGATATTGATAATAGATAGATAGAAAAAGAGAAGATAGATGGGATAGATAGATATATTACTTAAAAATAAAAATAGAGACTTCAGCGGCCCCGGGGAATGCGTTTAAAAAAAACACTATTTTAAAAAGTGTTTTATTTTTAAAAAAAAAGGGGTTTTCTCCCACTAAAAAAGGGCAATAAAACAACAGATTTTAACGCTTTTTCTTGTGGTAAACCCAGGGTTTTCCAATCAAAAGGGGGAAATTTTAAAAAGGGTCATTTTGGCGGTTTTTTAAATAACATGCTTTTTTTGCATAATAATTAAACATTAAGGGGGGTTTTAACCAATAAATAACTCCATTATACATTTAAATTTGTGCCCAAAGAGTCCTACTGGATACAAAGCCCAATCATTCAAACCTCTCTTTTTCCTTTAAAATGAATTTTTGGGGTTATTTTTTTTGGGGGGTGTAAAAATTTTTCCTTTTAAAAATTTTTAAAAGAAACCCCCAAAGTGGGGCCGTTTTCCCTTTCCCTGAACACTTTGGGATACCGTTCTTCACTCATTATCTTAACCAATCAGAAACAATTTATAAATGATTATCCAAAAATACCAACACCCAAAATATTTACCCTCCATAAACAAATTTTAAATTCCCTTTTAAAAGGCACAAATTGCAAATAATATGTTTAAATTATATATGTTTAATAACTAAAATAAAATTTTTAAATTGTAAAATAAAAAAAAAAATTTTAAATTTTTTTCCCAACATCTTTGGTCACCGTCTATCTAAAATATATAACCTCCTATAAAACCCTGCCTTTAAAAAAAGGGGAAATTTAATAAAAACAGTAATGACAGATCTGGGGGAGTTTATTTGGCCCTGGTTAATGGGGTTTCCCCGAAATTATATTATGGGGGGGGGTGATCCAAAGGGGGAGGAAGGGGAAACCCCCCTCTTCCCAATTTTTCCAAGAGGCCACAGCTGGGCCCGGGGGGGAAGAAACCCAATTTTCCGGCTTGGGCCCTTATTTTCCCAAACCCCTTTTTGGGGGTGGGCCCCCCGTAAAACAAAAACAATCCTTGGAAGTAAGGGGTGTGGCCCTGGAGACCCTGATCCCATCAGCATCCAGTCTGGGGCTGGGATTAAAATGAAGGGTCTGAGCAAGCCCCGGGATCTACAGAAACCTGGCCAGTTCCCCCAAGATGTTTGGAACAAAAACCCCCCTGCCGAGGGGCCTTCATAACCCCTCACAAGTCCTAGAAGAATAGGCAAAGTGCATCACACCAAAAATTTGATTGGATTTTGGGCATTTTTTTTTGCATTTTTGTAATTTGTCGATGTTTTTTTTAAAACTTTTTTTATATAAAAGTTCCCCAACCCTTCAAGTTAAACTCAGTGACCTCAAACCCCACCACATTTTGGCCAAAAAAAATTCTATTTCTTACCAGAATTTCGCGGGAAATTCCCCCACAAGTATTATTTCTATCTTTTCAACTACTTCCCCTGTAAAAAGAACAAAGGGAAAAAAATGTGGATCAAAAATTTTGGACTAAGCTTTAGGTTATTGGGGTCATAGGGGCCTTGGGTTTTTATTAGCAGAGAGAAAGTTTAAAATTAAAAATTTTTGAGTTACTCTCTGAGGGGGAAAGGGGAACAATTTAAAGGCCCCCCGGGCAAACCAAGGAGGACCGAAGAGGGGACCTAAGGGGGACCGAGAGGGAAGGGGCCCAGAGGAAACAGAGGGAGAGTTTTAAAAAGGGCAGAGGGAATTTTATAGAAAAGGGCAGAGGGAGAGTAGAGAAGGACAGAGGGAGAGTTTTAGAGAAGGACAGGGAGAGTCAAAAGAAGGACAGAGGGGGGATCCCAAAAGAAGGCAGATAGTCCCAGAGAAGGACAGAGGGAGAAATCTAGAGAAGGGCAGAGGGGGAAATCTAGAAAGGGCAGAGGGGGAAATCCCAAGAAGGATAGAGGGAGAGTCTAGAGAAGGACAGAGGGAGAGTTTAGAGACGGACAGAGGGAGAGTCTAGAGAAGGACAGAGGGAGAGTCTAGAGAAGGACAGAGGGAGAGTCTAGAGAAGGACAGAGGGAGAGTCTAGAGAAGGACAGAGGGAGAGTCTAGAGAAGGACAGAGGGAGAGTCTAGAGAAGGATAGAGGGAGAGTCTAGAGCAGGAGAGAGAGTCTAGAGAAGGACAGAGGGGGGAGGGCCAGAGGAGGACCAAAGAGGCGAGTCTAGAGGGGTCAAGTGGGAGCCCTCTTTTTTTGAGGCCCCGTCCCCCAATAGCATTTACTTAGGGGGTTTTTTCTTGGGGAAGGGGGTTTTATTTTGTGACAACATTTTGGGGGTTGTGGAAATTTTTGACAACAAGAGAGGATAAAAACCCTCCTTTAGGCTTCTGGGCTCTTTTAATGGGGGCCTATTTGGGTTTTTTAAAATTTTTGTTTAGTATCGTCATTGACACTGGGCACAATAGAAATACTTAAACCAAAATTTTATTTTACCCCCACACTTTTTTCAGCTGTTTAAGAACCCATTAAAATGTGCTAGATATAAAAAGATAAAGAAAAGGATCAGTCCCTTGCAGGTATAATAATAAGTATAGGAAAACCCAAACCCAGAGACATTGATTGTAACATAAAATTTTCAGGGGAAATTAGAGTGATAAGAGCTGAAACCCTTGTGGGGCCCCAGGAGGGCCAAAGTGTAGATATAAAAAACTATCAAACCATTAAAACAAAGAACGTACATGCAATTTTTATATGCAAAGTTTGAATAAAAATTATTTTTAATTTATGAGTTCAAATATCAAGATGAAATAAATTGCTGGTTTCACTTACATTCAGCGCATGGATCATGTAGTCACTTTCTCCCTTGGGCTCGATCGCTTCCTTACAGTCAGTCCCTTTATCATCTGTCACAAGGAAGCAACAAGTCAGCACAACAGGCATAAAGGTAACATCTATACGATCCAGCAGTAGTGTAGCATCTACATACCCTCGGCGAGGCTCAGACCGGCCAGGACACAGAATAGGAGGAACTTCATGGTTGAAGATGGTTGAGCTCAATGTATGGATGGTCCCGGGCAATACTGTTCTTTTATAGCCCAACATTGGGTGACATCACTAAACTCACCAGATGGCTCTGCAGACATTGGGAGGAGTCCTGGATCCTGGGAGCTTTCATCTGACGACTATTTGTCTTTCTTAATTAATATAGATAATAAAACATTGAACATTTGCCAACATTTCACGTTACATGAAAACATTCATAGGAAATTAGGAGGTTTTTACTCCTTAGCCTTTTTTTAATCATATTTTGTTTCTAGGGAACATCTGGCATTATTAATTCTAGAGCCGCTACTCTCAGCAGGTGGGGGGGAGGCATAGTAATAGTAGAGTCTTTTTGTCACTAATAGTGTATAACAAGTCCAAAATAAAAATGGCAGCAAGAAAGCTCACTAATGTCATTTATGTCTTAAAGGGGTTGTCTCACTATAGACAATGATATCACAAGGCATTATGGGAAAGGGACTGAAATGCCCCACGCGCCCTCTGTGGTTTAAACAAATCCTCAACTTTGCTTATTGACTCCCACCGAGTCTTGAGAAAGCAAAAAGGATTTGTTTAGCCAAGCCAGTATCTCTCATTCTACCTCTCTACTCTGCACCTGAAGAGGGACAAAAATTCTCGAAAAGCGATGTCTGTAGATGAGAGATACTGGCTTGGCTAAAAATCTTGTTGCTTTCTCAAGATATCGTGGCGTCAAAAGCAAATTGAGGATTTTTTGTTACACCAACAAGCAGGGGCGCATGTGGGCCATTTTAAGCCCCCATTTCCCATTAATGCATTGTGATATGCAGATGCTAGTAGAGTGGGGGAAAAGGCAAAACAAAAACTCTACAAGCCGTTCGTTCGGTGCTCTCCTTAAGGAGAGATCTTCCCCTACAGACAATGATGGCATATTGCTAGGATCTACCACTATGTCTGATAGGTGCAGGTCCCCCTCTATAGAATATCACTAGGATCCTCCATCACTGTCTGATAGGTGCGCGGGGTTCCCTCTTTTGAATATCACTATGGATCCTCCATCACTGTCTGAATAAAAAAGGGTGGGGCGGTCCCTCTATAGAATAATCACTCTCGGATCTCCATCATTGTCTGATAGGTGGCTGGCGGTGGTCCCTCTATTGAATATCACTAGGATCCTCCATCATTGTCTGATAGGTCGCGAGTCCCTCTAATAGAATATCAATAGGATTCCTCCATTCACTGTCTGATTGGCTGCAGGTCCCTCTATAGAATATCACTAGGATCCTTCATCTTGTTCTGCATAGTGTGCGGATCCCTCTATAGAATATCACTAGGATCCTCATCACTGTTGATAGGGTGCGGGTCCCCCCTTATTGAATATCACTAGGATCCTCCATCATTGTCTGATAGTGCGGGTCCCTCTATAGATATCACTAGGATTCCTCATCATTGTCTGACTAGGTGCGGGATCCATCTATAGAATATCACTAGGATCTCCACCGTCTGATAGGTGGGGTTTCCCCCCTATAAATTTCACTAGGATCCCCACATTGTCTGATAGGGTTCGGGCCTCCCTCTTAGAATTCACTAGGACCTCCATACTGTCTGTGGGTGCGGGTCCCCTTTTTATAGAATATACTAGGATCCCCATCATTGTCTGAAGGTGGGGGGTCCCTTATAAATATCACTAGGATCCCCCATCACTGTCTGTAGGTGGGGGGCCCCTCTATAAAAATTTCACTAGGACCCCATCACGCTGATAGGGGGGTCCCTCTATAAAATATCATAGGTCCTCCTATTGTTGATGGTTTGCGGACCCTCTAAGAATATCCTGGGATCCCATCATTGTCGATAGGTGGGGTCCCCCTCTATAGAATATCACTAGCATCCTCCATCTTTGTCTGATAGGTGCGGCCCCCCTCTATAAATACAAGGATCCCCATAAAAGTTGATAGGTGGGGCCCCTCTTAGCATTTTCTAAACTCCGCCCCCGGGGGACCCCCCAACGGGCCCAAGTTTTCAGGTTTTCCCTTGTATCGCACAGGTGATATAATTAAGTCATGCATTCTGGGGAGATCCTGAAAACCTGACCGTTGGGGGTCTTGAGGATGGAGTTGAGAAACACTGCTCTATAGAATATCACTAGGATCCCCCACTTGTTTAGGTGCGGGCCCCTCCTTATAGTTTTCACTAGGATCCTCATCATTGTCTGAAGGTGCGGGTCCCTCATAGATTTCACTGGATCCCCATCATTGTCTGATAGGTGCGGGTCCCCCCTCATAGTATCACTAGGATCCTCCATCACGTCTGATAGGTGCGGGTCCCTCCTTATGAATATCCTAGGACCCTCCATCTTTGTCTATAGGTGGGGGTCCCCCCTCATAGAATATCACTAGGATCCTCCTCATTGTTGATGGGTGCGGGTCCCTCTTAGAATACACTAGGACCTCCATCACGTCTAAAGGACGGTCCCCCCTCTATAGAATATCACTGGGATCCCCCACACTGTTGTAGGTGGGGTCCCCCCTATGAATATCACAGGTTCCCCCATCCTGTCTGATGGTGGGGGCCCTCCTCTATAAAATTTCATGGGATCCCCATCACTTTTGTGGTGCGGGCCCCCCCTCTTAAATTCCCTGGGTCCTCCTCACTGCATAGGTGCGGGCCCCCCTTTTAAAAATATCCTGGACCCTCCTCATTGTCGTAGGTGCGGGTCCCTCCTTATAAAATATCACGGGGATCCTCCATCTTGCTGATAGGGGGGGTCCCCCTCTAAGAATATCAAAGGCCCCTCACTGTTGATGGTGGGGGGCCCCCCTTATAGAATATCACTGGACCCTCCATCATTGTCGATGGTGCGGGCCCCCCTCTATAGAATATCCTAGGCCCTCCATCACTGTCTGATGGGTGGGGTTTCCCCCCTCTATAAAAATACACTAGGATCCTCCATCACTGTTGATAGGTGCGGTCCCTCTATAAAATTTCATAGGATCCTCCATCATTGTTGATGGTGCGGGTCCCTCCTCTATAAATTCATGGTCCTCCATACTGTTGATAGGTGCGGGTCCCCCCCCTATACAATATCACTACGACCCTCCATCATTGTCTGATAGGTGCGGGTCCCCCTCTAAGAATATCACTGGTCCTCCAGGAGGTGGCAAGACAAAAGGGGTGACCAACAGCAGCAAACGTATTGTGTTTTGGCCCCCCTATATCACTGCACCTCGCAAACCCTATGTATTGGGGCCCCGGAGCGGGGATGTCATCGTACCCCGCAACCAATGGCATCTGCGAAAAGGCTCCAGTTTTCCCGGCAATGGAAGAATTGGTCCTGCTTTTTTTGCAAAAAACTTATTTTCTCAGATAAAAAGAGTTTTTGATTTTTCATACTTCTGCACATTTTTTCCTCCATGTAAGCCTTAAGAAATGATGCTACTTTATTTTAGTATCATATAGAAAAACCAAAAAAGCACACTCCTTAAGTTTAAAAACCCCCCGCTAGATTTTATCATTAAAATTGAAAAATTTATCTGTGGGAAATTTTAAAAATTCGAGGTCTTTGGGCTTTAAAGGGGTATTTGGATGTCAATGGAAAACTGGAGATACTGCTGATTTTAAAACAATAATCTTACACTTTTTTTTTTAAAGACAATGGGAAAAATTATCCAACGTGACCCTCCCCCTGCAGAAAAAGGAAGCCACCCGTATTTGTTTGATATGTGCGGGTCACTAATGTAGAAGTAAGGAAGAATTTTTGGTGGAAAATAAAGCGGGGGTGAGGATCACAGCCGATTTCCATTGGGCCCGGGGAGATGCGAATACCCATTGGGGATGTTCTGCCCGATTCCTGTTTTTTACGTACTGGAAACAACAATCGAAAAGAAAAAAAAAACAATCTTCATATAACCAAAATGTATAACACAATCCCAGCAGGTACAAAAATCATACAAAATGGATAAATTTGAAAATAGGGGAATAGAACAAAAGGAGGAGTCTGGGGGGCTGATGGGCGGGTCTAAAAGGTTATGTTTAAGATACATAAACAGGGGCAGTGAAAAAGCATTAAAAAAGCTATGGATAATAATAGAAACTGCAAAGCAATGTAAAGACAGCAAAACGGAGACAAAAACTGAGCCAAAAAACTCAAAATAAACCCAAAATTTTTTAAATTTTAAAAAAATGTTAAGAATTAGAAAACTAGTGGGGGGGTGTTTTAGAGGGGTGATGAGAAAGCAAAAATCTAAGGCTTGGTTCACATCTGCGCCAGATATTCCGTTAATAGGGTCCATCGGACAATGTGGGTGTTCGTTGTGAATGGATCCCACGGCTTCAGTTTTTTACCTCTGCGACGGAGGTTCCAAAAGGAATCCGTGATGCAGAATGTAAACCAGGCCTAATAGAATTGATTTCTCCTTATAACCTTCTACAACACCTCCCTCACTAGCTTTCAAATATCTTTTACTATTTTATATATAAAAAAAATCTATTTGGGGGTTAGTTTTGCAATTTTTGGCATCTGCCTTTCAGTTTTTAGCTTTACTGTCTTTATCATGGTTTTGCATACTCTATTTTGTCTCTACCATATGTACAGAGGAAAATGACCTTTCTTTTGGTTTAGAGAAGGATGAGGCAAACTCCACCTTATGTGTTTCCTTTCTAGCCCAGAAATTAGTGGAACTCCGCTTTAAGAAGATTAAAGTAGACAAAATCACCAGGTCCTAATGGTATACACCTCTGAGTCCTAATAGGATAAGTAATGTGATAGACAGGGCCCAATTCTTACTATTTATGGACTGTATAACAACAGTGGGTTATGTCCCATAATAGTGGGGTACTTCCCACAGGATTGGTAAATAGCAAATGTGGTGCCTATATTCAAATAGGGGTCAAAAAGTGATCCTGGAAACTATAGGCCGGTAAGTGTCACCTCTATTGTGGGTAAAATGTGTGAAGATTTTCTCAGAGATGCTATCCTGGAGTATCTCACTGAAAATAAATGTATAACTCCATTCCAGCATGGTTTTATGAAAGATCTTTCCGGACTAATCTCATCACCTTCTATGAGGATAGGTTCTAGACTGGATCTGAGTGAGGCATTGGATGTTATATTTCTAAATTTTTCTTAAGCATTTGATTCTGTGCCACATAAAAGGTTGGTAAGTAAAATGAGAATGCTTGGACTAGGGGAAAATGTTTGTAAGTGGTTAACTGGCACAGTCAGAAAACAAAGGGTGATGATTAATGGTACATACTCAGACTGTGTCCCTGTTACTAGTTGGGTACCACAGGGGTCAGTATTGTAGGGGTCACTGTTACTAGTGGAGACCACAGGGGTTAGTATTGGAGGGGTCATTGTTACTAGTGGAGACCACAGGGGTTAGTATTGGAGGGGTCACTGTTACTAGTGGGGAACACAGAGGTCAGTATTGTAGGGGGTCAGTATTGAAGATATCACTGTTACTAGTGGACACCACAGAGGTCAGTATTGTACGGGTCACTGTTACTAGTGGGGACCACAGGAGTAGTATTGGAGGGGTCATTGTTACTAGTGGGGACCTCAGGGGTCAGTAATGGGACCTATGTTTTTAATATATTCATTACTTACCTTAGAGAAGGTTGCACAGTAGAATATCAGTCTTTGCAGATGATACTAAACCGTGTAAAGTAATTAACACAATAGAGGATAAATGTTTGTTTTTTTTTACAAAGGGATCTGGATAAATCAGAGGCCGGGCAGAGAATGGCAGGTGAGGTTTAACACAGATAAATGCAATGTTATGCACATGGGAATGAAAAATCCATTCCATCATTACTTGTTAAACAGAAAAACTATGGGTAAAACTGAAACGGAGAAGGAGTTGGAAATTTTAAGAACGAAAAAATATAACAAGCCAAATCATACATACTGAAAGCTGAAGATGGACAAAGCAGGCATTAGTGGTAAAAACCCTTTAAGGCAAATGGGTCACTGTCACCTTACAATAAAAATAACCTTACTCCCTACTAGTATTGTTCTTTATGTCGAGTTAGACCCAAATTTGAGTGATTTGATTAATATAGGCCAAAATCGAATTATGGTGAAAGGCGCAAAACAACCACCACCACAACAACCATCAAAACAATCACAAACAACCCCATCAACCACCACCATCAACTGACACCAAAATATATATACCTGTTTCTCAACCCTAGGTTTTTATGGGGAAAAAAGTGAGTTTTAGACCAAAACCGTTTCATACATGTGGCTCTATGTATCTGCCACGATGCACGCTTGAAGCTTCTCAATATATAATAATAGTCCAATTTTCCTTCTCCTACTACAGACGGTGTCAGGGCCCCTGGCAGTGGCGTAACTTCCGAGATAGCAGACATAGCAGCTGCCTTGGGCCCGGGCCCCAGGACAGATGCTACCATGTCTGCTACCCCGGTAATTCCGCTCCTGTGCCCGCCGGCAGTGAACATAACAATTCACGGCGGCGGCGGGCGCGGAGCCCGATGCATCCTGCCTCTGAATGTCCAAAGGCAGCGCTGCCCGGTGGCCACCGGCGCTCCACTCTGTAACTCTCCCTGATAGGCCTTAAGCCTAGCAGGCTCCGGCCCACAGTGCTCACGTGCGCAGCACGATGACATCTCATCATCGTGCCGCCTGCGCTGAGCACAGCAGATGGAGCGCGGCGCATCGAGGGAGCATGGACAGAGGTAAGCTATTTTTATTTTACCTGCCCTGCCTGCCTATATAGCCCCCTAATCCTGCCTATATAGCCTTCCCCCTAAGCCTGCCTATATAGCCTCCCCCTGAAGCCTGCCTATATAGCCCCCCCCAAGCCTGTCTATATAGTCCCCCTAAATACTGCCTATATAGGCCTCCCTAAGACTGCCGATACAACCCCCTAAGCCTGCCTATATAGGCCCCCTAAAGATTGCCTATATAGCCCCCTTAAGCCTGCCTATATAGCTCACCTAAAGACTGCCTATATAGCCCCCCTAAAACTTGTCTGCCTATATAGCTACTTAAACCCTGCCTACCTACTTATATGGCCCCTATAGCCCACCTAACCCCTGTCTACCTGTATGGCTCCCTATAGCTACCTAAACCCTGCCTGCTACCTATTTAGCCTCCCATAGCTACCTGAACCCTACATGCCTACCAATATGGCCCCTATAGCCTACCTAAAGCCTGCCTGCCTGCCTATTTGGGCCCCCTATAGCCTATTTACCTACCTGTCTACCTATGTGGGCCCCACCTTTAGCCTAGCTACCTGGGGCCCACCTACAGCCTACCTGTGGTCCACCTGCTGCATACCTACCTACCTGGGTTCTAAATACTACCTACCTAGTGCCAATCTACCTACCTGTAGCCTACCTACCTGAGACCTGCCTAACTACTGCCTACCTAGCTAGGATCTACCTACCTACCTGGGGCCTATCAACCTATATAATGGAGGTCTACCTGCATATATGATTCGGAGGGATACAGGCCATAGCTGTAATACAATCTCCAGGGGGTGAATCATCTGTTCTTCCACTCTTCTCTAGTAGACTGGACCTCTAATCTATACAATACTTTCTTAAAGACGTAATAAATTATCTATACATTACACATAAATGACACCCGAATACACTGTAGTGAGAGCACATCCCTGACTCAACCTCACTACATGCAATATCCAGTACTGGGGTATTACATGAGCAGGAACAGCCCCATGAGATGAAGGGACTGTAGTCCCAGGAGAGATTAGCAGGTGAGAGCTGATAAAGGTGGGAAGAAATAGGTGACCACTGCCTTTATAGCCCAGGAGGTCATGACCGATCCCTTCCTCTGCACCTTACCATAGAGAATCTCTGTCTTGCATTGCAGATTATAAAATTGTAAAGTTTATGTAACCTTCTTAGTACAGGGGACATATATCTTTAATAATGGACTACAGGGGGCGTGTATCTTTGTAATAATGTACAGGGGGCGTGTATCTTTCTAATAATGGACTACAGGGGGCGTGTATCTTTATAATAATGGACTCCGGGGGGCGTGTATCTTTATAATAATAGACTAGAGGTGGCGTTTATCTTTGTAATAATGGACTACAGGGGGCGTGTATCTTTATAATAATGTACTGGTGGCGTGTATAATAATAATAATGTACTACAGGGGGCGGGTATCTTAATAATAATGTACTACAGGGGCGGGTATCTTAATAATAATGTACTACAGGGGGCGTGTATCTTTATAATAATCGACTACAGGGGGCGTGTATCTTTATAATTATGTACAGGGGGCGTGTATCTTTATAATAATGTACAGGGGGCGTGTATCTTTATAATAATGGGCTACACGGGGCGTGCATCTTTATAACAATGTACAGGGGGTGTGTATCTTTCTAATGGACTACAGGGGGCATGTATCTATCATAATGTACAGGGGCATGTATATTTATAATGGACTACAGGGGCATGTATTTTAATAATAATTTATAGGGGCGTGTATATTTATAATAATGGACTACAGGGGGCATGTATATTAATAATAATGGACTACAAGGGGCATGTATCTTTATAATATTGGACTACGGGGGCGTGTATATTTATAATAATGGACTACAGGGGTCCTGTATATTTATAATAATGGACTACAGGGGCATGTATATTTATAATAATGGACTACAGGGGGTGTATATATTAATAATATTGGACTACGGGGGCATATATATTTATAATAATGGACTACAGGGGACCTGTATCTTTATAAAGGGGACATATATTTACCTGCAGGAGTCATATCTACCTACAGGGGGCATATACATAGCTCCTGGAGAACTATATTTACCTACAGGGGTGCTATATCTATCTTCAGGGAGCTTATATAGCTACCTATTGAGGGGTATATACTATGGACCTATATTTCTTGGGGAAGCCTATTTACAGTAACTACTTATCTACTTAATAGGGGACCTAAATACCTACCCATTGGGGGACCTATAAGTCTATCTACCTAATGGGGCGCTATACACCTACCTAATTGAGGACTATCTACCTAAAATGGGGTTTCCCTATCTGACTACCTAGTTTGGGGGTGTACTTACATACTATTTTAGGGGATTTAACTACCTCTTATATGGGAGTACAAAGAAGACTAAAACTTGGTGAGCAAATGGGAGCCCATAGCCATTTGGGGGCACTTTTACTGGTAGAGGCACAAAGGGGTCATTATTACCATTAGAGCGGCTATAGATGGGGAGTTTGTACAGTGATAGGAATTGGTAGGGAAGTGCTGGAAAAGTGAGGAATCTAAGATGTTTATTTTGTAAATTCTACAGTGAATAGTCGTGGCTGAGGTAAGAGGTCATAGAGGTCTGGGACAGATGGAAAAGAGGACAAATCAACAAAGAAGAGAACAACTCTTCAGAGACGTCTCCTATAAATCTTTGGATGTAACGTTACTATAATCACTTATGTGTCTGTAGAGCCTGTGTACAATTGGTATCCACCACTGTATGGTCACTGTGTGCCGGTAATATTGGTTGTAGTATAATGGCTTATATTCAGTAATGGTATGGTGTATTATCCAGTCCCTATGTGGTGGTGATATGTGGTCATGGTGTGACGGTATTATTCAGTCCCTATGTGGTGGTGATATGTGGTCATGGTGTGACGGTATTATTCAGTCCCTATGTGGTGGTGATATGTGGTCATGGTGTGACGGTATTATTCAGTCCCTATGTGGTGGTGATATGTGGTCATGGTGTGACGGTATTATTCAGTCCCTATGAGGTGGTGATATGTGGTCATGGTGTGACGGTATTATTCAGTTACTATGTGCTGGTGATATGTGGTCACAGTATGGCAGTATTATTTGGACACTATGTGATGGTGATATGTGGTCACAGTATGGCAGTATTATTTGGACACTATGTGGTGGTGATATGTGGTCACGGGGTTCGGTATTCGGTCACTATGTGATGGTGATATGTGGTCATGGTGCGACGGTATTATTCAGTTACTATGTGCTGGTGATATGTGGTCACAGTATGGCAGTATTATTTGGTCACTATGTGCTGGTGATATGTGGTCTTATTAGGACATTTTTACTATTAGACTTGGGATCCTGGTTTTGTGTAGCTGTGTTATTTGGTAACTGTATGACTATTTAGTAGTTTTATATGTTGAACCTTGTGTTTAAAGCTTTTTTTCTATATTCTGGCTCTGGCTGAGGGTGATGCACTGTGTTGCATCATGGTTCAACATGTTAAGGGGCGGGGAGAAATTTCTTCATCTTGCCCTGAGTGCAATTTAGCCTAGGAACAGCCCTGACCCATTGTGTGACCCAAAATCGGGTGTATAATAAAACAGGGCCGGCCCAGGGATCTCAGGCAGAAAATACCACAACAGACCTGTAGATGGATTTGGAAATGATTTATTGATTGAGGTGAATATAAGATTTATAAGAAACAGTTTTGTCAATCAAGAAAAATCAAAAGAATAATCATGATTTTGTTTTTTTGTTTTTCTTTTTTATTGCTTTCTTCTCTTCTACATTTGTCCATTAAACCTAGAAAAAGAAATGAACATAACATAAAGAAAGAGATTGAAGTATAAACCTCTGAGAGAGACAAATGTTGTCTACAATCCATATGTCAGATACATCAGGGAGGACCAAAGGGCTGCGCCTCCAAAAGCAGCACTGTAAGAAGCCGCAGCCCTCTGGTCACCTGATCTCCTGGGCTGGACACAGAGCTTTTTCCTGTGTGTAAGGAACAGAACTATTGAGCTTCCTGTCATCAAACATCTAATGTAGAACTTCAGGAAGCAGAAAATGCAATGAAAGAACAAAAGTGCTGAGCTATGGGGGAGACATTATTCAGAGAAGATGGTTTCCCCTGGACCATTCCATGTTTAGGGAGAGCCGGTTACTATTCCTCATATCCCCACTTAATACTAAGTGACTTCTCACACACTATATGCTCTGCTGCCTTTGTTTCCATATTACATACAGAGTCCTTGTAATCGGAGACCAACTACACAAGGTGCAATCTATCTCAGATACTTCATACTGAAGAGGTGAACTCTAGAGGAAGATGCTCTGCAGAAAGATTCACCTCTAATGTATGAAAGATCCAGCTTTATAAAGAATCAAGATGTACTAAAGGAAATCACAGGAACATTTCAGGTCATAGACTGATACTATGATCGCGGTTTACCAGGTTTAGTGGATAGCTGGGTCCTGTTCTTGAATTAAAGAACTTAACCACTTGTGTCTCCTCCTCCCAACTGAAAAGAAACAAGACACATTATGGAGAAGAAGCAAAAGGAACCATTAACTCAAAAACTGTTCTTGAATTAAAGAAATGAACTCACAAGATTCAAAGCTTCTCCTCCCTGAAAAGAAACAGGACACATTATGGGGATAAGGCAGAAATCCTCTTATTTATTACCTACCATTATTCTTATTATCTTTATGCAGGAATTGTGGAGAGTGTAGTTCTAGGGACACTTTCACATCCCCTTCTCAAACCAGTCTTAGTATAGATACATACTCACTTATGTGTTTTAATTATTATTCATCCTCATTTATTTTTGGAACCATATCCAATCTTTGGGATATAGTTAAATACAAACGTGCAACTTTATATAGAAAAAATACCAAAACTTTTTTTTTTTTTTTTTATAAGAACCTGTGTTATTCCGGATTCCTCAAGTGTCCACACCAGTCCATAGTGCTATCTTCTGTGATTGCTGCTTCCCTTCAGTTCATGCTCAGCAATAATGTGGCTTTCCTCCGCTGTATATATTACATTTGCGGCTCTCCCGGCTCTTGCAGCTCACTATATAAAGCTGCACGTTTGCATTTAACTTTATGCCAAAGATTGGATATGGTTCCAAAAATACATGAATAATATTTAGAACATATAACTGAGCGTCTATCTACACTAAGACTGTTTTGATGAAACAACAATAACCATTCACTCAGAAACTGTTCTTGAATTAAAGAAATGAACTCACAACATGCAAAGCTTCTCCTCCCACCTGAAAAGAAACAAGACACATTATGGGGATAAAGCAAAAGAAACCATCAGCTCAAAAAGATATAAATATACCAAGAGACAATACAAGTGTTGGGTTACACAGCTCAACTTTCTCAGGAGGCATCTCAATGGCTTACACTTTCTACATGAAATCCAGACAATATTGTTCTAATGTCCTGTAACTTCTGCTGTTGGGAACCTATATCCTATCAAGTGCACTTTATGTCCGATGGATATTTTCCTCTGGCGCTGAACGGACCTTTTCAGCTCATTGAAGGCCATCATGTAGGCCAGTGCTTTTGGCATGAGGACGGAATGATTGCTCATGTGGCCCTTAGTCCCTCATACAGTCTGTGCATCTTGTCGGCTTCACATCCCATGTTTACACCTGAAGATATGTTGCCGACCAATGAGCCTTTCTGTGCCTGCAAAACCAATCAGATCAGCCGCCCTACAAGCTTCAACTCCTAAGTCAGCTGATCGGAGGGATCTTACACCGGCCAGTGCCCAGGAGTCGGCTCTTCTGATGAAGCCCAATCACCGACCCATGTAAAAGACCTGAGGTGTTTGGAATTACATTTTCTGCAATCCAGACATTTGCTCTGTCTTGTTAAGCCGACCATACACATGATAGAGCTGTTGGCCAAACACTAATTTGGCAGACGGCCATCTCCCCAAACCCTTCAGTATAAACATATCTGTAAATAGGGAGCGGTCAGAGGTGTTTGGCCACAGCTGATCTCCTGGTAGAACAACCATAGATTCCTCTACAATCTAAGATTCATCTCAATCAGTCACAGCAGATACAAGATGTTGTACACTAATAAAAGTCATGAGAGTCACACTTACAAATCTGAACATAGATCTTCCAGAAGAACTTTCACCAAGGCATCTCCCTGTAATAAAAGGACATGGTTACATGATATATGGTTCGGCTCCATGTATTATTCTATCAGAGGTTATTCTAATGTATCAGGTTCTGCTATAGCACAGCTAATACAAATCTGAAACACATATAGTTACCCTACAAGATAAGTTATTCACTCCAGAAACCTCCTGCAAGTGGAATATTGTGAGGATGAAGTCTCTAACCCCCACACACATGGAAAACCACATCTATCAATGGGGCATATGAAACAGAAGAGAATACAACCCACCTCACAGAAAGGAATGTATGAAAAATATACTATAATATACCAAAAACACCCGATACCAGGAGATTATACATCCTAACAAAATGCTTTATCTGCTCCCAAAGGTCGACACATGTTCTAATGTAACAGCATAATCTCCACAGAACCCGTTTAGGCAGCTGCTGCCAGGCAAACGCAATAATGTAAATGCGAAAAAGGGGAAAAAGGGCGCCATGACAAGAACTAGTCACCTCTATCAGATCACTAGTGGGGGCCACACATGGGATATTTTTTGTACTTACTGGCCCCCCTTTTTTAAGGACATATCACCTTATACAATCAAATAGTGGGGGGGCCCCAATGGGATATTTTACATACGGCCCCCGTGTATAAGGGCATATCTCCACTAGGAACCAGATCACAGCTGCTGCAGGCAAACATAATTAATTGCAGAAAAAGAGAGAGACCTTGTAAGGACATAGTCACCTCTATACAGATCACTAGTGGGGGCCACACATGGGATATTGTGTACAGTACTGGCCCCTGTGTATAAGGACATAGTCACCTCTATACAGATCACTAGAGGGGCCACACATGGGGTATTGTGTACAGTACTGGCCCCTGTGTATAAGGACATAGTCACCTCTATACAGATCACTAGTGGGGGCCACACATGGGATATTGTGTACAGTACTGGCCCCTGTGTATAAGGACATAGTCACCTCTATACAGATCACTAGAGGGGCCACACATGGGATATTGTGTACAGTACTGGCCCCTGTGTATAAGGACATAGTCACCTCTATACAGATCACTAGTGGGGGCCACACATGGGATATTGTTTACAGTACTGGCCCCTGTGTATAAGGACATAGTCACCTCTATACAGATCACTAGTGGGGCCACACATGGGATATTGTGTACAGTACTGGGGCCCCTGTGTATAAGGACATAGTCACCTCTATACAGATCACTAGTGGGGGCCACACATGGGATATTGTGTACAGTACTGGGGCCCCTGTGTATAAGGACATAGTCACCTCTATACAGATCACTAGTGGGGGCCACACATGGGATATTGTGTACAGTACTGGCCCCTGTGTATAAGGACATAGTCACCTCTATACAGATCACTAGAGGGGGCCACACATGGGATATTGTGTACAGTACTGGCCCCTGTGTATAAGGACATAGTCACCTCTATACAGGTCACTAGTGGGGGCCACACATGGGATATTGTGTACAGTACTGGCCCCTGTGTATAAGGACATAGTCACCTCTATACAGATCACTAGTGGGGGCCACACATGGTATATTTTGTACAGTCCGGGCCCCTGTGTATAAGGACATAGTCACCTCTATACAGATCACTAGTGGGGGCCACACATGGGATATTGTGTACAGTACTGGCCCCTGTGTATAAGGACATAGTCACCTCTATACAGATCACTAGTGGGGGCCACACATGGGATATTGTGTACAGTACTGACCCCTGTCTATAGGAAAGAGCGTTTCAATATCACCACAGACTGAGATTCTTTGCTGTATGAGCAGTGACACTATGGAGCTCGGGGCCACAAGAGATTGGGATGGTGAAGTCAATGACCTACTTAAAGAACCTAGATGGTTTTGCAGAGATCTATAATATTCTGGAGAGGAGACGATGATCCAGTTTCTGTGTCAGGAAGGTTTCCTCTAATATGGGGCAGTTGGGTCCATGTCATGGAGGTTTCTGCTCCCTCCAGATGAACACAATAGGGCGATAGCTCGGACTTGATGGACCTGGGTCGTTTTCAAGCTCATCTATTATGTAATCTAGATCTTGGGTTGTTTGGTATAAATCTCCTTCATGGTTCTGGGTTCGTTAGATTTATGGGTCTACATCACGTTTGCCGCGGTGTCTTACAACTTCTGACCTACAACATTTTGATCCAAATTGTCCTATCAGACATGGAATGGAAGGGTTTTTTTTTTTTACCTTAACTGTTTCGAGAAGCGAGCCCACCGCTCTCTTCAATAGTTCTCCATGTTCTTCTATAACTCTTCCCTGTAATACACATTGTATGTTAGTTGCTCATTAAAGAAATGAATCTTAACATATCATTGACTGTAAAGACGTCTCCATTCATCGCAGCGAATCGAGGGAAGGGACTGTGATACTCAGGAAGAATCCAAAATTAATTGTTTAATTCTGAGAACCTCGTGATGAAGAGTCTAAAATGTTACCTCCGTCACCAAGAGAAACATATGGACTGTGTAGGCGGCTACAATATATGGAAACCAAGATGAATCAATGAAGAGGATTTCTTACCAGGAACGGATCATTATCTTTAAGAACTCCCTTTCCAAAGCACTCAAGGCGCTCCTAATGGAAAGCAAAAAGAAAATAAGTAAATAAATACATCCAGACATTACTAGTGGCAGCGACTAGATAACTAGTAAATATAGTGAATAACTAGTAAGATCTGTGTAATTATTCTCATAACATTCCTCTTATATACTGATGCTGTAGAATATTTCATATCTGTTTTTGACACATTTTCAATTCCATTCCAAAAATATTTCTAAATTCTACATTTTTTTACACCCATTTTCTAGGTTATCCCAAAAAATTCTTAAATTTTATATTGGTTGTTGACCCACTTATCACACATATGGTTCAACCAAGAGATCTATCTAAATTTTACTTTTTTTGGGGGGAGGGGGGGGGGGGGGGTTAACCCATTTTCTATTATAACTATAAAAGTATTTCTAAGTTTTATCTCTGTTTTTGACCCATTTTTTATGTGTTGCTTCATCCAAAACATATTTCTACATTTTATATTGTTATTATTTTACAGCTCAATACCTGCAAAATGGAGACATAATGTCGGTCAAGCAGCACAGAGTGAAAAAAAGAAAACTGAGATGAATGAGTAAGCGATGGTCGAGCGCTCATCTGTCACCTGATGAAGTCTCAGCAGAGGTGGAACATGTAGGAGAGGCGAGGACATAGATTCTTACCCAGCAGCAGACCAGATCCTTATCAGCTTTCCCACTGTAGGGGTCAGCTGGAAATGAAGGGTCGCTATTTGAAGGGTTAAATTAGTATAAAGAGTCCAAGTCAGATGAAATCTGCAGACAGATAGCAATTCACTAGCAGCATTTCAGCAAGTGGGAAGACAGTGCATGTATAGACACATAGCCCGAGATTTCAGATACGTAGCTAGCAAATCACTTTCCTGGACAGCATCCAAACAGTGGATAGACAGTGACCATAGATATTATTATTATTATTATTTATTTTATAGCGCCATTGATTCCAGGGCGCTGTACATTCAGGGGGTTATATACTTAACATAAGTCAAACAAGTACAATGATGACAATATGTGACTATCAACTGGTACAGAGGGAGAGAGGACCCTGCCCGTGAAGGCTTACAATCTACAAGGAAGGGCGAAAGAGACAGGAGGCGAAGGGCAGACATGTTTGTGGAGGGTGTAGTGACAATGGGGTTACTATAGGTTATAGGCTCCTGAAGAGATGGGTTTTCAGGTTGCTTTTGAAGCTGGTGAGATTGGGGGAGAGTCTGAGGTGTTGGGGCAGTGAGTTCCAGAGTGTGGGTGAAGCACGGGAGAAGTCTTGGAGACGGTTGTGTGAGGAGCTGATAAGGGGAGAGCAGAGGAGAAGGTCCTGTGAGGAGCGGAGATTGTGAGAGGGGAGGATCTGGAGATTAAGGCAGAGATGTATGGAGGAGAGAGGTTATGGAGAGCTTTGTAGGTCATGGTTAGTAATTTGAAGTGAATTCGCTGGGCAACGGGTAGACAGTGAAGGGATTGGCATAGGACTAACGAGGAGAGAGGTTAATCAGAGGGGCAGCAGAGTTAAGGATTGTTTGAAGGGGAGCAAGAGTGCTAGACGGGAGGCCACAGAGAAGGATGTTACAGTAGTCTAGGCGGGAAACGACAAGCATTTTTGTAGTGTCAGGATTAAGGAATGAGCGGATGCGAGAGATATTTTTCAGGTGGAGGCGGCAGGCAGAGGTGAGGGCTTGGATGTGTGGTTTGAAGGACAGAGAGGAGTCAAAGGTTATCCCAAGGCAGCGGACTTGCGGGACCGGTGAGAATATAGAGCCATTGACTGTAATAGAGAGATCAGGTGAAGGGATGGAGTGGGACAGAGGGAAGATGATGAATTCAGTTTTCTCTACATTAAGTTTTAGGAGAAAGGAGGAGAAGAAGGAGGATATGGACGATAGACAGTCTGGGATCCGGGACAGTAAAGAGTTGATGTCTGGGCCGGGGATGTAGAGTTGGGTATCAGCAGCATACAGGTAGTATTGAACGCCATGTGATGCTATGAGCTGACCCAGACCAAGGGTGTAGACAGAGAAGAGTAAGGGACCCAGGACTGACCCCTGAGGGACACCAACAGGGAGAGGGCGAGAGGAGGAGGCGGTGCGAGTGTGAGAGACACTGAATGTCCGATCAGAGAAGTACGAGGAGATCCAGGAAAGGGCCAAGTCCGTGATGCCGAGGGAGGAGAGGATTTGTAGCAGGAGGGAATGGTCGACAGTGTCAAAGGCAGAGGACAGGTCTAAGAGGAGGAGCACAGAGTAGTGCCATGAGGCTTTGGCAGTTACTAGGTCATTAGTGACTTTGGTTAGGGCAGTTTCTGAAGAGTGATGGGGTCGGAAACCAGATTGCAGTGGGTCAAGAAGAGAGTTGGAGGACAGATGGGAGGACAGTTGAAGATGGACGTGTTGTTCGAGGAGTTTAGAAGCAAATGGAAGCAGTGAGATTGGGCGATAGTTGGACAGTGAGGAGGGTCAAGAGATGGTTTCTTTAGGATGGGTGTGATGGTAGCGTATTTAAAGGAGGAAGGGAAGAAACCAAAGGTTAGCGATCAGTTGAAAAGATGGGTGTAGAGATGGGATTATAACAGGACTGAGGTCTGGGATGAAGTGGGATGGCATTGGGTCAAGTTTACAAATAATGATGTTGGATTTGGAGAGTAGAGAGGAGAGCTTGTCATGAGTGACCGTGGAGAAGCAAGTTGGGGAGGAAAGGAGTACAAGGTGCTGTTCTTCTGTTAATACATACAATCTACCTTCAACAAGGAGTCCCCTTTCTTTGTATAGATAGTCTTAACATTAACACCAATGAGGGTTAGCATTACAGCGTCTTTTCTGGCAAAAGGCTGCTTTCACACAGTGCAGTTTTGGTGCAGTATTAACTGTGCAGCAATTATCTGCCTTTATTACCAGCAGCTTCTTTTACTTCTCTAAACAGTTTGGAAAGTGACTAAGCAATCAGTGTGTTTGTATCCACAAGACGTCACACAGTAACTGATTACTTACTTTAACCCCTTTACCCACCTGGCAGGGGCGTCGCTAGGCTAGTTTATTCGGGGCACAAGCCCCGAACAATCCTGCCTGTCCCCCGAGTCTCAGCCCGTCGGGTTGTAGGCAGCTGCTATGTGCCTGCAGCGCCGACAATCTCTTGAGCTGTATGTGAATCCTCTAAACACACATACAGCTCACGGCCGTTCCTCAGTGCAGGGAGGTGGAGGGAGAGCGACTGCACCAGCTGCCGGTACTTAGGAGAGAGGAGGGGGCGTCTGTCACTCCCTGAAGCTCCTGACTGTCAGGACTTCCTGTGCTGCAGCCTGGCAGTCAGGAAGCAGCACATAGTGAGTGAGGAGCTCCGCCCCCTGCTGTGCTGCTGCCAGGTCCTGGACCATGCAACAACTCAGCCTTGGAGGCAACAGCAGTAGCATCATCATCCACAGGTGCCCAGGGAGGTCTCAAGTGAGTGAGTAGTCTCACTGTAGAGACCAGTACTAAATAGTATAATAAGGGGAACACCACATAATCTTCATAAATATGAATTGTACTTAATGTATATATGCGTGTGTATACACATATGTGTGTGTGTGTATATATGTGTATTTGTGTATGCATGTGTGTATATATGTTTGTGTGTATGCATGTGTGTACATGTTTGTGTGTGCATGTGTGTATATATGTTTGTGTGTGCATGTGTGTATATATGTTTGTGTGTATGCATGTGTGTATATATGTATGCATGTGTGTGTATATATGTATGCATGTGTGTGCATGTGTGTGTATATATATATATATATATATATGTGTGTGTGTGTAGTATGTATATATGTGTGTATATATATATATATATATATATATATATATGTGTGTGTGTAGTATTTATATTTGTTTGTATATATATATATATATATATATGTGTGTGTGTATATATATGTGTGTGTATATATATATATATATGTATTTGTGTATATATAGGTGTATGTGTGTGCATGCACATGTGTGTACATGTGTATGTACTGTATATATGTGTTTATGTGTATAAACACACATATCCACAATATTGCCCTATTTGCATCACTAAACATAATCCTGCCTGTTCTGTCCTTTACACTACAGCCTGATGATGAATTGTATCTGAATATAATTTTTTATACCCGTTATTTGTCAGGGTTGCGTACGTTTTTAGCTGCTGCAGCCAGACAAAGGGTACGTTCACATGGCATAATTGCGGGGTGCGTTTTGTGGTGTATTTGCGCTTTAATACACTCTCTATGAGAGCTATGATTTACCATGTTGTCTTCTCCGGCGTACAATCCGATGGTATTGTACGCTGGAGGAGAGAAGTGACAGTCCCCCTGATAGAAGCCGCAGTTCTTTGGGCGTGAACAATGCAGTGTGAACCCCGCCCTACTGAGCAAAACTTAACACAAAGGGCCCGAGCCCCGGATGTTTTGGGACCCTAGCAACGCTCCTGCCACCTGGACGTATGGGTACGTCCTGGTGGAGTTAAGGAGTCGTGCAGGGGGATCGCAGCCGAATCCCGCTACACATCCGCCAGGTGTTAGCGGCTGATCGCAGCTAACACCCGGCGGTTACAGCAGGAAGGGGGGGGCGTCGCTGCCCGCCCATGCTGTTTAAATGAATGAAAACGGTGCCATGCACCGTTCTTCACTATGATCGGAGTCCCCGCAGATCCGATGCCTGGACATAGCAGTGGGAAGCCTTGTGAAGGCTTCCATCGCTGCCATGTTTTGAATTTTCCTGCTTCCGGCCCCAGGCTGGAAGTGGAGAAACCACCATCTTGGTGCAGGCTAATGCGTTGTCTATGCAATGCATTAGGCTGTATTAACGATCACGCCCCCTAGTGACGAAGTAAAAAAAAAAAAAGTTTTAAAGTATTAAAAAAATAGAAAAGTATTAAAAGTTCAAATCCCCCCTTTTGCCATTTTACAAATAAAAAAAATGTCCCCCATACTTGGTGTCACTGCATACTAAAAAGTCTGAGCTATTAAAATATAACATCATTTATCCCGTACGCTGAACACCAGAAAAGGAAAGAAATCAAAATGCCAAAATTGCAGTTTGTTGGTCATTTCATGTCCTCTACAAATTGGAATAAAAAGTGATCAAAAAAGTCGCATGCGTTCCAAACTGCTAGCGATAAAAAGTGCAGCCCACAAAAAATGCCGCCTCACTGACGTCCATAGGTGTTAGTACAAAAAAGTTATTGGTCGCACAAATCGCGGCGCAATTTTCAAATATATTAGATGTTTGGAATTTTTTTACGCCACCAAAACATAATGGACAACCTACATGTTTGGTATTGCTGGATGCGGCTCAACCTGTAGAATACAGGTGACACATCATTTTCCCGAAGATTGAACGCCGCAAAAACAAAACTCCCACATTTTGCCCCACTTAGAATTTGTTTGCGGTTCCCCAGTATATTCTATGGAAATATGAATATCACCACTGGAAAGTCCATCTTGTCCCGCAAAATAAAAGCCCCCTTATGTCTATGTAGGTGGAAAAATAAAAACGTTATGTCTTTTGGAAGATGAGGAGGGGAAAGTGTAGAGTCATATTTTTTCTTTGGAAGTGTTAAATTGTTAAACACCTTTCCGAACAATTTAGAGAAGTGAAAGAAGCTGCTGGTAATAAAGGCAGATTCATTGGAACGCAGTTAACACTGCACCAAAACTGCGCTGTGTGAAAGCAGCCTGACATTAACCCCAATGAGGGTGAGCATTACAGCGTCTCTTCAGGCCTAATGTTCTGTGGGATCATTCGTCACGTCAGAACAACCAGATCTGCTGAGAAGGAAAAATGAAACCTTAAAAAGACCTTAAAACCCCAACTTAACTTAGGGGGGTTTGAGAAAGAAATTTTTGGCAATGTAAAACAAAAACTTTATTTGGGCCAACCCAAATCAAAGCATTTTTGGTGGATTTTTAAAAACCCGAATTTTTTAAACTTAAAAACCCGCTACCAACCCAAACAAAAGGGGGGCGCCAAATGGGAAAAGGTGGTTTGGGGCCCCCCAAAAGAGGGAAAAACTCAGTTTTATGTCTGGGGCTATCAAAGGGCCCGGTCTTTCCCTCGTTCCCCTTTGGGTTTTGTGAAGGTCATCGGGGGCGCCCCCCCAATTATTTTAAAAATTTTTTGATTTTTTTTGGAGATTTGGGAAAAACCCCCCATCCCAAAAAATGGGTCCAGGCTGATGGGGATTTTTGGGAAAATGGAATCAATTGTTTTCCCGGGGCTTCCTCCCTTGCGGGGAGGGGAACCCCCTTTGTGTGAAAGAGGAAGCATCAATGGGAATTTTCCAAAAAAAAACTTGGGGCCACAAAGTTTTCCTTGTATGATTAAAAATGGTGTTTCTCCCCAAAAAATAATGGGTTTTGCTAAAAAAATTTTTTTAACAAACCTTTTTTAAACTTATTTTTCCCCCCAATGATTTTCACGGCGGCTCGAAATTAAATTTGCAAAAAAAAATGATGTAAAAAGGACATTAAGTTAAACCTCCTTTAACCCTGACTGAAGGGGTCTGGGTTTCTTTGTACAGTTGTGTTGGGATGGGAACAGGGTGTTTTTGTTCAAATTGTTGGGAAAATTTAAAAATTTTTGCAAACTTTTTGAAAAAACCAAAATGTCAAAGGCTTTCGTCCGTCATTTTTTTTGTTTCCTTAAAAAAGCAACAAAGATATGAAATGAATGCAGATTTTTCCAATGACTTATTAAAAACAGATTAAAAAAGTTTATTTGTTTATATGTGTTTTATTAGATGTGGGTTTTTCCCACAGAATTTACTGGCCACGACCAAGCCACAAAAATTGGGCCCCCTCAAACCCGCCACAAAAATGGGGAAAAAGTCTGGGCCTCACAGCCAAAAACAAAGGCAAAGTTGGGCCCTCCCCCCAGGGCCCCCCCACAAAATGGCAAGTCTGGGGCCTAAACCCGACCCCCCCCATGGAAAGTTGGGCCCCTCACCAGCACAACATGGAAAAAGTCTGGGGCCTCCCCAAAAACCCTGGGGAAACCCCCTAACATGGCAACGTTCTGGGCCTCACCAGCAAACATGGGGAACGTTTTGGGCCCCCCAAACCAAAACCCTTGGGGTAGTTGGGCCCCCCAGACCCAAAATGGAAGTCGGGGCCCCCCTCTCCCCCCACCCAAAAAAAGGCAACGTCTGGGGCCCCCCCCCAGACTCAAAAATGGCAAGTTGGGACATCCAATAAAAGGCAAACGTCTTTGGGCCCCCGCCCGCCCCAAAAATGGCCCAAAGTCTGGGGCCCCCTCCCTCCTTCCCCCCAACACAACATGGCAAACGTCTGGGCCCACCAGCCACAACCCTGGCAACGGTTTTGGGCCCCCCCCTCTTTTAGCCTACAACTGGCAACGGGTTCCGTTTCTGGGCCCCCAGCCCCTGCCACCAACAAGGCCCCCATCTGGGCCCCCACCAGCCAAAAACATGGGCCAAAGTTCTGGGCCCCACCAGCCCAAAAATGGCAAAGTTTCTGGCCCTCCCCAGCCCCAACCCTGGCAAAGTCTGGGCATCCCCAGCCACAAAATTTGGAAAGTCTGGGGCCCCCCCAGCCACAAAATTGGGAAAGTCTGGCCTCAACAGGGCCCCAAATGGAAAGTCTGGGCCCTCACCCGCCCAAAAACATTGGGCCAAACCCTCTGGGACCTCCCCACCCACCAAAACAAAGGCAACGTTTGGGAAACCCCGGAACCTCACCCCGACACAACTGGGGGAACGTTGGCCCCCAACCCAGCCACAACTTTGGGGAACGTTTTGGGCCTCCCAGCCCAAATGGCAAGTTGGGCCTCACCCGCCACAAAAGGCAGTTGGGGGTTTTCCCCGCCACAACATGGGAATTCTGGGTTGTGGGCCCCTTTTCCTGCCCACCACAACCCCCCGCCCGGCAACTTTTGGACCTCACCCGCCCACAAAAAAGGCAAGTTGGCCTCTCCCCGCCAAAAACAGGGGAAAGTCTGGGCCCCCCACCCCGCCACAACTTTTGGGGGAAAAATTTGGGGCCCCCACCAAACCACAAAAACGCTGGGAAGCCCAAAAAAAATTTTGGCCCCCAAACCCGCCCCCAAAAAACCCTAGGTTTGGGCCCCCTCCCCGGGGCCCCCTCCAGCCCCCAAAATGGCAATCTGGGGGCCCCCACCAGCCAAAACATGGCAATTTTTGGGCCCCGCCCCAACAGGGCCACCCCAAAACCAAAGGCAAGGGCTGGTCCCTCACCAGCCCAAACAAGGGCTTGTCTGGGGTTCCCCCAGTCAAAGGGATTTGTCCCGGGCCCCCACCCGCCCCAAATAGGCATCGTCTGGAACCCCCAAAACCAAAATTGGGGAAAGTCTGGCCTCCCAGCCCAACAGGCTTTTTCTGGGCCTCACCAGCCCAAACATTTGGGAAGTTGGGCCCCCCCAGCCCAACTGGCCATTTTGGGGCCCCCAAACCGCCACAAATGGAAAACCCCGGGCCTACCGCCACAAAACCAAGGGGCATCCCGTTGGCTACCTCCTAAACCCAAAAGGGGTTCTGGGCCCCAGCCAAAACATGGCAAGTCTGGGCCTCACCAGCCCTTTGGCATTTTCTGGGCCTTTACCAGCCACCCCAAATTGGGGAAGTCCGGACCCTCAACAGAACAAACACCGGGGCCCCCAAAATTCCCATTTTGGGCCTCCCCCCACCACAAACCCCCGTCCGGCAAAGTCTGGGCCCTTCCCCTTAAGCCCGGCCCACCCAAAATGGAAGTCTGGGGCCAAACCCGCCACAACTTTTTGGGAATGTCTTGGGGCCCCCGCCAACATGGGGAAGTCTGGGGGGCCCCACCAGCCAAAAACATGGCCCAAAGTCTGGGCTCCCTTCCTCAAATCACCCAGCCACAACATGGCAAGTATGGGCCCCCTCTCCAAACCCGCCACCAAAATTTGGAACGTCTGGGCTAAACCGCCACAACATGGAAACCCTGGGCCCCCACCCGCCACAACATGGGGAAGCTGGGGGCCCCCCGCCACAACCCTGGCCAAATCCCGGGGGGCCCCCCAGCCCAAAAAATGGGAATGTCTGGGCCTCACCCCCTCCTTTTTACACACCAAAACATGGCAAGTCTGGGCCTTAAACCAGCCTCCCCTTGGGGACCCAAAGTCTGGGGCCCCCCCAGCCTCAAAAAATGGGGAAGTCTGGAAACCCCAAAGCCAAAACATGGGCCCAAAGTCTGGGGCCTCAAAAGCCACCAAAAATGGCTTTTTTGGACCCCACCAGCACAAAACATGCAAGTCTGGCCTCAAACCAAACCCCAAAATGGCAAAGTTGGACCTCCCCAGCAACAATTTATGGCAAAGTCTGGGCCCCCACCCGAAAAAACATGGGGAAGTCTGGGACACCTCAAACCCCGCCAACAAAAATGGCAATTTCGGGGGCCCCACCCGCCACAAACCCGGCAAAAAGTTGGGGGGTCACCAGGGCCCCAACATTTGGAAAGTCTGGGCCCTCACCACTAGAACCCTGGCAATTTTTATCCCCTTAAAAAAAAAAGGTCTCTGGGGTCCCCCCAAAAAATTTTCAATCTGGGGTTCCAACAATTTGGTTGGGGGTTTGGGCCCCAAAAAAGGTATTTTGGGTCCTTAGGCCAAAAATTGGAAAATTTGGGGTTTCCCCCCAAAAAAATTTTCCCCAACAACTTTGGCTGGCTTGCCTAAAAGGAAATTTTTAAAAACCAGTTAAAAAACTTTAAAACCCCACAATGTTGGTACCAAACAAAAAAGGTTTTTCTGGAACCCCTTCCCTAAAATTTTTTTTAAATTTATTTTCCGCCAAAAAGGAATTTGGTCCTTTTTTCCTGCCCCCAAAAAAGGTTTTTGGGGAAAAGGGGGGAAAAATGGAAGCTTCACCAGAAAAAATGGGAAAAGTTTTTACGCTTTCATGGTTAAAATTTTTGGTTTTAAAGAAGTTCCGGGCAATTTTTTCTTTGTTCCCCAATGAAACCGACCTTCCAAAGAAGGGGTGGGGTAAGGTTTTTTGTTTGGGCCTTTTAAGGTGGGGGTTTAAATTTTTTAAAAAACAAGTGGTTAGGTTTTATTGAATTTAAATCAAAAAAATTTAAAAAAATTTTTCAAAATCTTTAAAAAATTTTCCTTGAAACTTTTTTAAGGGCTTTTTTTTTTTACCCCGTAAAGGGTTTTTGTTTTAAGGAATCCTTGGGGGGTCCCCTTAAAAATTTTAAAAAAAACAAAATTTTTTAAAATGAAAACCGGGGGAACCCACCCTTTGGGGGCGGAAGGGGGGTTTTTGGGAAAGGTTTAAGGAAATTAAATCCTTCCAAACTTTTTCCAACTCTTTAATTTAAAAAAGTTTTTAAATCCCTTGTTTTTTTTGCAAATTCCAAGTTTTTTCAATTTGGGGGTTTCCCCCAAAAAGAAAAAACCTGAAAAAAGAAAAAAAACAAACCGGGGGGGGAAGGGGGGGAAGGGGTTTCCCGGCCATGGACAGTTTTTTTGGTTTTTGTTTCTCAAAAATTAAGGACAAAATTTAATTCTTCTTTTTGGGGGAAAAAATTTGGGGGATAAATTCACCAAAATTTTTTGGGTTTTTTTCAAAATGGAAATTATAAATTCTTAAATCGGGGGGAAATTTTAAAACCCCCCCTCTTTTTTGCTCTGTTTTAGTAAGGAAATTTTCTTCCTGGGTTAAAAAAATTTTGGAAACCCCAGGGGAAACTTTCCCTTTTTTGGAGGGTCCCCCCTTTTTAAAAGGGACTTTTTGAAATGAAAAGGGGGGGTTTGATTGGTTTCTATAAGCAACAAAAAAAAGTCTTTTGCCCAAAACAAAATTTTTATTTAAAAGAGGCCCCGGTCTCCAAAAAACCTGAGTTGGCCCTTTTGGGGGTTTTGAGGACGCCTGCTGGCCCCTTTGTTGGGGGCCTTGACTGCAGGGGGTTTTCCAAAATACTCAATCCCCCTTTTAAATTTTAGAATAAGTCCCTTCCCGTGTTGTGTGCAAAAAAAAGAAGGGGTTTTGGGGCTATTACCGTTTGTTCCTGGCAGGATTTGCATAGATTCTTCTTCCCCCCCCCTCTCTGCAGGAAAGCCAGAGCCAAAAGTGTAACCTGATAGAGGCGGCCCCAGGTGGGAGTAAAGGGCCCCACAGCGGGAAGGGGGCAGGTTGCGCGGGACTGGGGAAAATACCCCAAAAAGGATTTTCTTTTGTCTGTCCTCCCCCCCTTTTTTTTTAAGCTGACCCCATAAAGAAATCTGTGGGGTCCCCCTTCCCCCTACATTTGTTTGTATTTTTTAGTTTTAAAAGGCCCTGGTATTTATGTGCACAAATATTGTAGTATTTTTTATGTGTGGAGCCCAAAAGTTTAAAATGTTCAGTTTAGAGGTGCTTTTAACCTTTTACCCCATTAGCTTGCTGGGTTTTTTTAGGGAAACATTTTTAGTGGTATTTTTAATGTGGTTTTTTTAGGGACAGAAATTTTATTCTTTCACTGTTTTAATGTTTTAAAAGGTTTTTTTATATGTTTTTTTTAAAATTTCAGTATAAAAAGAGGGTTTTTTTTATTTAAGGTATTTATATTTAACACCCTATTTTAAAAATGAAAATATTTGTTTTTTACCTTTTATGGAGGCCCCTTTATGTTTTATGGGGGCATTTTTTTTTGTGTTTACATTTTTGTTTTAAGGGGTTAAATTTATAGGTTTGAAGGGTAAATTTTTAAAATTTACACTATAAGAAAATAAATGTTTTTTTACAAAGGGTGGGAGTATTTTTTTTTTTGTGCGTTTTTTTGGCAGCATTTATTTTTATTTTTATATATATTTTTTATATATAACTTTTATATAATAATATTTATATTTATATTTTAAACACAGTCAGCAGTAATTTTGCCTTTTATAGAGGTTGGGTTGATTTTGTAAAATCTTTTGGGGTTATTTTGATGTACAAATATATGGCGGTTAAATTTTTATTCTAAAATTAAGTTGTTTTTAGGTTTCGTTTTTTGGGAAAGAATGTTTATTTTATATATTTTTATATTTTATTTTATTATATTTTTATTAAAATAAACACAGCGGATTTTTATAAGTGGGGTATTTAGGGGCCCTTTTTGATTTTTGTGACAATAGCATAAAAAATTTTACAGTATTTGGAGGTGTCTTTATCTATAAAAGCATATAGAAGTTTATGTCTTTTTTTGGTTTATTATTGGGGGTGTGGGGTAAAAATAAAAATTTTAAAGGGATAATTTTTTGAAATTTTTTTTCTGTATCAATTTGTTTTTGGGGTTTATTTAAGGGTTTTTAATTTTGTGATATATATCTATACAGATATAGAAGTATATGTACTTTTTTTGGGTTTTTTTTTTTTTTGTGTGGGGATATTTATTATACAGATATAGAAAATTATGTACATTTTTTTAAGTTGGTTTTTTAAATTTTGGTTTTTTTGGGATTTTTTTTAGCCCATTTCAGTATATAGAAGTTTATGTAAATTTTATTGGGTTTTTTATGTGTGTGATCTATAAACTTTTAAGTATATAGAAATTTAATTTTACTTTTTATTTTCTTTTTTTGGGGTGTGATATAAAATCATTCAGCATATTGGGAAATATTTGTAATTGTATTGGGGTTTTTTATGTTGGTGAAAATATATTATACAGTTTTTGAAGTATATTTAAATTGATTGCTTTAAATTTGTGTGTGATATATATCTATTTTTTGGGAAAATTAAGATTTTTTGTACATTGTTTTGCTTTTTTATGTGTGTGTAATATATATATACAGTATATAAAAAGTTTATGTTCATTGTTTGGTTTTTTTGTGTTTTGGGTTTTTTATCTAAAACAGTATATTGAAGTATATGTAAATTGTTATTGCTTTATTTTGTGTGCGATATATTTCTTTTACCGTTTATAGGAAGTTTTTTTACATTGTTTTGGTTTATTATGTGTGTTTTTTAAAATCTATAAAAGTATATAGAAATATATGTAAATTGTTTTTGCTTTATTTTTTGTGTGATTTTATTTTCTTTTTTTACAAGGTTTTTTATTTTTGGAAAAAGTTTAAAAATTTGTCCCTTTTTATTGGTTTTTTTTATTGTGTGTGATCTATATTTTTTACATTTTTTAGAAGTATTGTGCTTTTTGGTTTTTTTTGGAATTTAAAAATTTTGTGGTTTTTTTTTGTTGGGATGTATATCTTTAGAGTATTTGAGGTATAGTACATTGTATTGCTTTTTTTATTTTGGGGGTGGAAAGTATATCTTAGGGGTTTTTTATTTTTGGGGGTTTTATGTTCTTTTTATTTCTTTATTTTGTTTTTGTGATATATTTTTTATACAGTAATAGAAGGGAATGGACATTTTTATTGTTTTTTTTTTGTGTTGATATGTGGCGCATTATTTTTTTTGTACAGTTTTAATTTTTATCACCATAAAATGGAGGTTTTTATTTTTATTATTTATATTGTAAAAAAATATATTTATTTATATATATTTAAATATTTTATATATTAAATTTTCATAAATATATTTTTTATAGATTTTTATAAACATATTTAAAAAAATTAAACAGTAGTATTTTTTTATATGGCAGTTTTTTGGGGGATTTTTTATTGTGTGAAAAAGCATAAAATTTTTACGGGATATGGAGGTGATCTATATCTATAAGCATATTTAAAATATTTGTACATTTTTAAAATTTTTTGGGTTTTTTATGTGTGTGATTTCTATACAGTATATAGAAAATATTTTTGTAATTTTTAAATTTGGGTTTTTTTTGTGTGTTTATATTTTTCAGTATATTGGGAAATATATTTTAATTGTATTGGTTTATTATGTGGTGATCTATATTATCAGTATTAGAAGTATTGTAAATTGTTTTCTTTTTTATGTGTGTGTTTATATCTATTCAGTTTATAGGTATTTGGGCATTGATTTTTACTTTTTTTTTGTTTGTGATATATATCTATACGTTTTATTGAAGTTTTGTACTTTTTTTATTTTCTTTATTGTGTGGTGTGATATTTTTTTCTATACAGTATATAGAAGGATATGTAGATTGGGGTTTGGGGGTTTTTTGTGTGTGATATAAAATTTTTATTCAGTATTTTTGAAGTATTTGGGACATTTTTATTGCTTTATTTTTTGTCGGGGTGATATATAATCTATAAAAAGTTTTAAGAAGTTTAATAATTTTACTTTTATTGCTTTATTTGTGTTTTGATATATTTTTCTTAAAAACAAAGGTATATTTTCAAATTTTATGTTTTAAAAAGTTTTGTTTTTATTTTTTTGTGTGTGAAAATATATCTTTTTTTTACGTAATTTTTTGAAGTTATATTTTACAAAATTGGGTTTGTTTTTTTGCTTTATTTTTTTGTGTGTTTTGTGGCAGCATTTTTTTTGTACAGTATTAAAATTTCTTTTTTCCCAAACATTTTGGGAGGGTTTTAAAATTTTCAAAATGTTTTGTAAAAGTATGGGGGAAACCAAAGCTTTTTGGGTTATAAAACCCCTGCTTTAAGGAATTCCCAAAAAAAGGGTTTTTTTAAAATTTTTTCTTTTTTAAAAAGGGGGGGGCCGCCCCCGCCCCCTTTGAGCGCCCCAAACAACCCCCATCTTGGAGAGCTCTGAGCCAGTCATTTAGCCGCCCCAATTCGGCCCTTGTCCTGCTTAGGAACTGACAGGTCCATTGGTGCCTAATACATCCCCTCCTCATCGGGCGCCTTTGTCCCAACATGATCAATGTCACTCACTCCCCTTCGTAAATTTGATATAAATAGCACTTGTGAATTGTCTACTTTAAATGAGCCCCTTGTATTCTGCAAGCGGCTCCTATGTATCTACTAGTATAGAGGGTACAGCACCGATACCTTAAGAAGCTTATCCTCACATTCTCCACCCAAGGTGCCTCTAAGCTGTGAACAAAAAATATCAGATGTAATAACATTATTAGGGTAAAGTAGGTATCACCACCCCCGCCCCCGTATATTATGTTATCCCCAATGATACTATCACATAAATAAGTTTACAGACTACAGACTGTTATGTTACAGAGTAAATCAGAAATCTATTTTATGCCCATTGGTGTCATCCATTCAGTATCATCTGACGGAAGCCGAGCAAGAAGAGGAGTCAGAAGATACTGAAGGAAATAGAGATTAGAAATGACTCTTTACAAGGGGGACTCAGCCTCAGGGACTTTTTCCGACACTCAATGTCTCCTATGAAGAAATACAATGTATACTGTCTACTCACCAGAGCGCATAAGAATTCGGTCTCAAAGGGAGCCAAGCTTATTTCTTCATATAGTAATTTAAAAAAAAACAAAACAAGGTAGTTTTTTTTTTTTTTACATTTTTGTGTGTATAAAATGATGGCACAAGCACAGTTGTCATGAATCTGAAGCTGGTCTAATAGAGAGCACTTTGCCCTGATTGTAAGTCCTGGGCAGGGTCTTCTTTCTACTTCTCCAGGACTTATTAAGCTCATATCTATTTGTTTATGTCCAAGTTTATGTACTATATTCTGGAGGCGGGAGGGAGGAGGGCCGAGTCGTCTGAGGTGGGGAGGGAGATCACAAAGGAGTCTGGAGCTAGACGACAGACAGGTTTTGGAGGATGGAGACAGAGTTGTCCAGAGGTGGTGGTGGTGGGAGAAGACAGAGGAGTCCAGAGGTGGTGGTGGGAGAAGACAGAGGAGTCCAGAGGTGGAGGTGGTGGTGGGGGGAGAAGACAGAGGAGTCCAGAGGTGGTGGGAGGGGAGAAGACAGAGGAGTCCAGAGGTGGTGGTGGTGGGGGGGAGAAGACAGAGGAGTCCAGAGGTGGTGGTGGTGGGGGGAGAAAACAGAGGAGTCCAGAAGTGGTGGTGGTGGTGGGGGAGAAGACAGAGGAGTCCAGAGGTAGTGGTGGTGGTGGGGGAAGAAGACAGAGCAGTCCAGAGGTGGTGGTGGGGGGAGAGAAGACAGAGGAGTCCAGAGGTGGTGGTTGGGAGAAGACAGAGGAGTCCAGAAGTGGTGGTGGGGGGGAAAGAAGACAGAGGAGTCCAGAGGTGGTGGTGATGGGAGAAGACAGAGGAGTCCAGAGGGGGTGGTGAGGGGAGAAGACAGAGGAGTCCAGAGGTGGTGGGGGGGGTGGAGAAGACAGAGCAGTCCAGAGGTGGTGGGGGAGGGGAGAGAAGACAGAGGAGTCCAGAGGTGGTGGTGGGGGGAGAGAAGACAGAGGAGTCCAGAGGTGGTGGGGGAGGGGAGGGGGGGTAGAGAAGACAGAGGAGTCCAGAGGTGGTGATGGGCGGAGAGAATACAGAGGAGTCCAGAGGTGGTGGTGGGGGGAGAAGACAGAGGAGTCCAGAGGTGGTGGTGGTGGGGGGAGAAGACAGAGGAGTCCAGAGGTGGTGGTGGTGGGGGGAGAAGACAGAGGAGTCCAGAGGTGGTGGTGGTGGGGGGAGAAGACAGAGGAGTCCAGAGGTGGTGGTGGGGGGGAGAAGACAGAGGAGTCCAGAGGTGGTGGTGGGGGGAGAAGACAGAGGAGTCCAGAGGTGGTGGTGGGGGGAGAAGACAGAGGAGTCCAGAGGTGGTGGTGGGGGGAGAAGACAGAGGAGTCCAGAGGTGGTGGTGGGGGGAGAAGACAGAGGAGTCCAGAGGTGGTGGTGGGGGGAGAAGACAGAGGAGTCCAGAGGTGGTGGTGGGGGTGGGGGAGGGGAGGGGGGGAGAAGACAGAGGAGTCCGGAGGTAGTGGTTGGCGGAGAAGACAGAGGAGTCCAGAAGTGGTGGTGGGGGGAGAAGACAGAGGAGTCCAGAGGTGGTGTTGGGGGGAGAAGACAGAGGAGTCCAGAGGTGGTGTTGGGGGGGAGAAGACAGAGGAGTCCGGAGTTAGTGGTTGTGGGAGAAGACTGAGGAGTTCAGAGGTGGGGGAGGAGGGCAAAGAAGTCTTAAATTGAGTTAGACAGAGGAGTCTGGAGGGGACTGCACCTTTCTCTCCATTGAAAATACATGCTAAGCCGAGATGCATAGACATATTTATGGGGGAATCACTAAGAAAGCCCGGTTCCCAAATTGGCATTTGCTGGCAGTAGTTGATGGTATATGGGCAGCTGGAGCAATAGGAGTTATATTTGTCCAATGTCTCTATTTTTTCACTTGTTAGACTTTTCAGATTCAAAACTGAAAATCCAAACTATAAGTTGTCACTGGTTTCACAGCTTCCATTTCATGCAGTATTTTATTATATGAATTTCTGACTAATGGCCCCGAATAGAATAGAATGAAATAGAAAAAAGAGCAATGGAATAACTTACTTTGACATTTTCCAAATTAAATGCGAGGATTTTGAAAATCTCTTTATCTTTCTTTTGAAAATCTTCCTGTTGTGGGAAACAAAGTTCTTCATTACTCGGCGCAAATACAGACAAACAGGATTTCTGCTCTTTCTTTCTATATTTTGACATAAAAAATTCACGACTGCATAAAAGATAAAATCTAGAATTCTGTCTGGGTTTAAAGGAAAAATTACAATTTTGTCAGTGTCACCTATAACCCGTGCTGATTGGGAGGGAGAAGTGATCTCTACAGAACAGGAGGTGTCATTTTATAGTGAATGGTGGATCCTGTGTTATCTATGTATAGCTGTTACCTCTCATTGTAATCCTGTCTGTGATGAGGAGACTGCGGAGAAGTGATCTCTACAGAACAGGAGGTGTCAGTCTATAGTGACTGGTGGATCCTGTGTTATCTATATATAGGTGTTACCTGTCAGTGTAATCCTGCCTGTGATGAGGAGACTGCGGAGAAGTGATCTCTACAGAACAAGAGGTGTCAGTCTATAGTGAATGATGGATCCTGTGTTATCTATATATTGGTGTTACCTGTCAGTGTAATCCTGCCTGTGATGATGAGGAGACTGCGGAGAAGTGATCTCTACAGAACAAGAGGGGTCAGTCTATAGTGAATGGTGGATCCTGTGTTATCTATATATAGGTGTTACCTGTCAGTGTAATCCTGCCTGTGATGAGGAGACTGCGGAGAAGTGATCTCTACAGAACAGGAGGTGTCAGTCTATAGTGAATGGTGGGTCCTGTGTTATCTATATATAGGTATTACCTGTCAGTGTAATCCTGCCTGTGATGAGGAGACTGCAGGGAAGTGATCTCTACAGAACAGGAGGAGAGGGAACGATACAATAGCTTTAATACTACTAGTAGATACCCCACCTGCCGCTATATTGGCCCACTTGTCTCAATGTGACATATGGGCATCCAATCATATGGTGGCGCTATTTCAGTTACAAACTGACACAGGACACGCTATATATGGATAGATAGACAGACAAAGAATCTTAGCTCCTCATTTTTCAGTTTACGCAATTATAATCTAGATTAACTTACAAATTGGTTTCCAACGGCAAGTATTTTATAAACAGGACAGCCGGTACAATACTGTTAGGGGATTAGAAGGAGAAAAAGCTTTTGTTACTGGATGTTCGGCATAAACTCTACATTTGGTATTGAGGTTCTCTGTATGGTATATAATACAGACTATGTAAGGGCTGTAATACGCTTCAGGTCTGGTGGATGAAGATGAAGCTCTAGCACTTTCGTATATCCTTCATATATCCCTAATTTATCATTTCTTTTACACGTTATTAGGGAAATCTGGGTAAACATCCCCCGGGAAATAATCCTGAAGATTTCAGGGCATTGTCAAAGAAATACAGAGGTCAATTACTGCACGAGGGGATATATGAGCTTGTCTTGAGTCTTCACTCATTTCCCCGTGATACTTTCCATTTTAATTGGTACCGATTTGCAGAACATGAGACTTTGATCTAATTTTTTATTCCATTTTTTTTTTTTTTTTTTAGGAAGCACAATACCAAAAAAATACCCAATCAAAAACACAATTCTGGCTTTAGGCACCATCTTAAACAACAGGATATTGTGATTATTTGGACTTTCATGGACACGATACCAATTATTTTATTTTTTTTAATGATAAATGGGTTATTGAAATTGATGATATGATCTAATTTGTTTTCAATATTTGTAAAAACATTTTTTACTCCATTTTTTATTCACTCCAGGGGATTTGAAGATGTGACCAGTTCTGTGATATTTCTGTATTAGATTTTCCTGATCTCCTATAATACCCTGCCTTTAGCAAAGTGTAATAGAGACACAGTAATGACAGATCTGGGTGAGTTTATTAGGGCCCTGGTGGGAATGGGGCTATGATATTGTGGAAGGGTGATCAGGTGGTGGAGGAGCCACACCTCTCCCAAATAGCTAAGAGGCCATGGCTGCAATGGTCATGACATCTAAGTGGCCAAATGTCCGGCATTGCCGTTATTTTCAATTCCAGCCCCTGACGGCAGGTGCCAGCTGTAATCAAAGGAATCCTAGAAGTGATGATGTGGCCCTGGGGACCCTGATCTCATCATCCAGTCTCTCTGGGATTACATGAAGGATCTGAGCAAGCCTGCATCTACAGAAGGTCTGGGCTCAGTTCTCCAAGATGTTTGGAACAACCTCCCTGCCGAGGTCCTTCATAACTATCTATAAGTCCTAGAAGAATAGGCAAAGGGCGGTCACACCAAATACTGATTGGATTAGGACATTTCCTTTGCATATTTTACTTTGTGGAAATTCTTACCTTGCTGTATTTTTTCTACACTTATTTATATATGTTCCAGAACTCTTACAGGGTAAGCTCAGTGACCTCACCCCACTAGCACTTATGGCAAAAAAAAGGTTTATTTCTTACCAGAGCCGTCGCAATTGACGCACAAGTTGCATCTGTATTTTTCTCCTTAGCTGTTTCACCCTGTAAAATAATAAGGAAATATTTGTGAAATCAAATTATGGACTAAGGGCGACATGTATGATCGGGCTTTTCGCCTGTTTTCTGGCGTATACTGCGCCTCCCGGCCCGAGTCCCGCTGTCGGAGGCGGGGATTCAGTGTTAGGCGCAGCGTTCACCACTTTCAGCTGCGCCCCGCATGAAGGGGCGGGCAGTGGGCGCGGTGTGGGCGCGGGGTAGGCGTTCCGGGGCGGGACGCAGCGTGCTCGAAAACTCCGAGGCATGTACGATGGCGAGTCGGCAAAGCGAGGCGCAGTGCAGCGCTCGGCAGCTCCGACAGGCAGACCTGGTTTATTTTGGTCTAAATGCTCCGGCGGCGGCGAAGTGAAGCAGGATCGGAACATGCGAGGAAACATAGAAGATCGCTACACAAATCTCGGCGCTCCGCTCCGTGCAGCAGGAGTATGATTCCGAAAAAATCGCCTTTATAAAGGCGGAAAACATTGTCAGAAAAGAGCTGAACGTAAAAAATAAACATAATTAAAAAAAAATCACTTTCCAAAACTCTAGAACGGCGCAATATCAAGAATTAGGATATTGGAAATTGCCGGGAAATACAGTAATTCAAATTCTGAAACCTATTCTCATTGGTCGGCATAAACCGGCCAATCAGAATAGGAGCGACAGTGAACCATTAAAACCTATGGGGAAGGATTGACCAATCAGAATCAAAGGCGGGACAGTTCAAAATACAGTAAAAATGCTGAAAAGAGCTGATTGGTTAAGCTACCGGGGACTTGGCTAGCTCAGCCAATCAGAATAGGAGCGACAGAGACCCATTAAAACCTATGGAGAACTATTGACCAATCAGAATAGGAGCGACAGAGACCCATTAAAACCTATAGAACTATTGACCAATCAGAATAGGAGCGACAAAGACCCATTCTAGTCTATGGAGAAGTTTAGACCAATCAGAATCCACGGCGGGATAATTCAAAATACAGTAAAAAGACAGAAAAGAGCTGATTGGCTGAGCTAGCGGGTGCTTGCCTATCCCAGCCAATCAGAGCGCGAGCTACTTCTCCCATTATAGTCTATGGAGAGATGGGCGCTCTGAAGTCTCGGCGCTCAGCGCCGTGCGGCATGAAGTATTAATAAAAAAATTATTTTTATTAAATGTAAAACATTCGCAGATAAAGAGCAGAACCCTTCTTTACAAATAAAGCAGTTAAAACCCGAACAACGCGTTTGTCGTCGAGACCGGCGCTACATAGGGAATTGCAATAGAGAGAAGCGCGGGGAAATACAGTAATTCAAATTGTTTAAGCTATTCTCATTGGTCGGCATAAACCAGCCAATCAGAATAGGAGCGACAATGTCCCATTATAACCTATGGAGGAGAATTGACCAATCAGAATAGGAGCGACAATGTCCCATTCTATCCTATGGAGAAAAATGGACCAATCATATTCAAAGGCGGGACAGTTCAAAATACAGTAAAAATGCAGAAACGAGCTGATTGGTTGAAGCGGCGGGGGCTCGTCCAGCTTAGCCAATCAGAGCGCGAGCTACTTTCTCATAGAGTTCTATGGAGAAAAGAAATTCTGAGCGCGCTCTGTGATTGGCTAAGTTAAAAGAGGCGCGGTTATTTGGACCAATGGGAGAGCGAGCGACGCTCCTATGGGTTTTCTAATGCAATCTGAAATAAAACTGTACATGGCCGAAATCAAATTATAAGACTACAGAAGTGGTCCCGATGTGTATATGAAACGAATAATAATATGGGGGTTACGAAAAAAATATTAAATCAATAAAATCCTGTTTATTCTTTATTTTCGTTGCACCCATACTAATGATCCTTGGCTAACGAAAATAAAGAAATAAACATGATTTTATTGATTTAATATTTTCCGGCGGAAAGGTGCACCCCGACCTGGCGAGATTCATACATGTCGCCCTAAGTTTTAAGGTATTGCATCATAGGGACCTGGGTTTATATGAGCAGACAGAATTGTCAAACTTATGCTTGTACTCACTCTCTGGAGCGGTAAAGGACAGCCTGGAGGAGGACAGGGTTTGGGGAGCCTAGAGGTGGACAGGGTTGGGGAGCCTAGAGGTGGACAGGGTTGGGGAGCCTAGAGGTGGACAGGGTTGGGGAGCCTAGAGGAGGACAGAGGGGGAGCCTGGAGGAGGACAGAGGGGGGGGGGGGAGCCTGGAGGAGGACAGAGCGGGTGGGCCTGGAGGAGGACAGATCGGGAGGGAGGGAGGGCCTGGAGGAGGACAGAGGGGGGGGAGCCTAGAGGAGGACAGAGGGGGAGCCTGGAGGAGGACAGATGGGGGGGGGGGGAGCCTGGAGGAGGAAGAGGAGGGGCTGGAGGAAGTAGAGGGGGAGCCTGGAGGAGGACAGAGGGGGAGCCTGGAGGAGGACAGAGGGGGAGCCTAGAGGAGGACAGAGGGGGAGCCTGGAGGAGGACAGAGGGGGAGCCTAGAGGAGGACAGAGGGGGGGAGCCGAGAGGAGGACCGAGGGGGGAAGGCTAGAGGAGGACAGAGGGGGGGCCCAGGGAGGAGGCCGAGGGGAGGACCGAGGGGGGGGGGGAGCCTAGAGGAGGACAGAGGGGGGAGCCTAGAGGAGGACAGAGGGGGGGAGCCTAGAGGAGGACAGAGGGTGGGAGCCTAGAGGAGGACAGAGGGGGGGGAGCCTAGAGGAGGACAGAGGGGGGAGCCTAGAGGAGGACAGAGGGGGGGGGAGCCTAGAGGAGAACAGAAGGGGGGAGCCTAGAGGAGGACAGGGGGGGAGCCTAGAGGAGGACAGAGGGGGGGAGCCTAGAGGTGGACAGAGGGGGTGCCTAGAGATGGACAGAGGGGGAGCCTAGAGTAGGACAGAGGGGGAGCCTAGAAGAGGACAGAGGTGGAGCCTACAGGAGGAGGACAGAGGGGGGGAGCCCAGAGGTGGACAGGGGGGGAGCCTAGTGGTGGAGAGAGGGGGAGCCGAGAGATGGACAATGGGGAAGCCTAGAGGTGGACAAAGGGGGAGCCTAGAGATGGACAGAGGGGGAGCCTAGAGTAGGACAGAGGGGGAGCCTAGAAGAGGACAGAGGGGGAGCCTAGAGGAGGACAGAGGGGGAGCCTAGAGGAGGACAGAGGGGGAGCCTAGAGGAGGACAGAGGGGGAGCCTAGAGGGGTCAGTTTTTGGTTAGTGACAACATTTGGGCGTTCTGGAATATTTGACTAATAGGGAGAGGAGGATAAAACACCCTCCTGATGCCTCTAAAATATTGAGAATGGAACCTATTGGTGTTTTAGGTTTATGTTTAGTATTGTCATTGAGATTGGCACAATAGATTATACTTACACCATCATTATAGTCACATAATAGCTGTGTTAAGTTTTTGAAGAACCCATCAAAGTGCTAGATATAAAAAAGATAAAGAAATAGATCAGTCACTGCAGGTATAATAATAAGTATAGGAACCAACCTCAGAAACACTGATATGTAACATAAATTAGAGTGATAAGAGCTGAACCATTGCGGCCACAGGATGGACCATTGTGTAGATATAATAACCCATCACCAGTAACATAATGATCGTACATAGAGGGATTTTACATTCACAAGGTTTGAATAAAAAATTATTTTAGATTTATGGTTCAAACATCAAGAGAAAATAAATCGCTGGTTTCACTTACATACAACGCATCGTTCACGCACTCTACTAGTTCCTTGGACTCGATGGTTTCCTTACAGACAATCCCTATCTCTGTCACAAGGAAGCAACAAGTCAGCACAACAGGCATAAAGGTAAACATTATACGATCAGCAGTAGTGTAGAAATCTACATACCTCGGCGAGGCTCAGACGGCCAGGACACAAATAGGAGGAACTTCATGGTTGGAGATGGTTGAGCTCAATGTATGGAGGGTCCCAGGCCGCCTTCTTTTATACCCCCAAATTGTGGGGACAGCACAAAACTCACCAGATGGCTCTGCAGACATTGGGAGGAGTCCTGGATCCGGGGGAGCTTTCATCTATTTGACTTTCTCCATTCATATAGTTTATAAAACATTGAACATTTGCCAACATTTCACCTGCTGCGTTACACGAGAACATTCAGAGGAAATTAGGAGGTTTTTACTCTTTAGCCTTTTTTTAATCAGATTTGGTTCTAAAGAAAAATCTTGCAGGAGGGAGGGGGTGAATAGTAAGGAGTCTTTGTCCCCAATAATGTACAACGAATCCAAAAGAAAAATTATTTGGCAGCAAAAAAAAATAAAATCCAATTTTTTAAACTTGTAACTTCACCAGAAATCAGCCCATAGCACACTGGTGCTCAGTACTGTTATTTATGCCATAAAGGGGTTGACTCACTACAGACAATGAGGACATATCCCATTGATGTCTCATAGGTGCAGGTCCCACATTTTGGGTGGAATATCATTGTCTGATGTTTGTGCAAGAGGTGGGTCCTGGACCTAACTCCTAAACGACGTGGTTGGGGCTCTCCCATAGAGATGAATGCTTGCCTGTAATTGTAACTCCCACTGATACGTATGGGAGAGTCCCGACCACCTCTTTGTACAAATCTAGACATTTCAGGGTTCTAGAGGTGGGACCCGCACATTGTCACTACTGGGGTGCCTAGGGCCAATAGGTGGAGTTGACTCTATGGCCCACCAATTAAGTTTTTATGGGCCCACCGGTGGAGTTTATTTTAGGGGCCCATCCTACAGCTACTGTAAATAACTGTAGATGCCTCCTACACTCCGCTTCTTGCTTCCTGCCTCTCTTTCTATTCTTTTTTGCCACTTCTGAGAATGTATATGGAGCTTAAAAAAAACCTTTAGGTCTCCCATGCTCAAGGGCCAACCGTGGGTTTCCCTTATTCCCCTGTGGCCCAGTCCAAGCCTGGACCCGCACCTGTCAGACAATGATGGAGGATCCTAGTGATATTCTATAGAGGGACCCGCACCTATCAGACAATGATGGAGGATCCTAGTGATATTCTATAGAGGAGGGACCCGCACCTATCAGGGCAATGATGGAGGATCTAGTGTTTTCGATTAGAGGAGGGACCCGCACCTATCAGACAATGATGGAGGATCCTTGTGATTTCTATAGAGGGGGGACCCGCACCTATCAGGGCATGATGGAGGATCCTAGTGATATTCTATTTGAGGGACCGCACCTATCAGACATGATGGAGGATCCTAGTGATATTAAGAGGGACCCGCACCATCAGGGCATGATGGAGGATCCTAGTGATATTCTATAGAGGAGGGACCCGCACCTATCAGACAATGATGGAGGATCCTAGTGATATTCTATAGAGGGACCAGCACCTATCAGACAGTGATGGAGGATCCTAGTGATTTCTAAGAGGGGGACCGCACCTATCAGACAGTAAAGGAGGATCTAGTGATTTCTATAGAGGGGCACGCAGCTATCAGGGCAATGATGGAGGATTTCCCAGTGATATTCTATAGAGGGGGACCCGCACTACTCAGACAGTGATGGAGGATCCTAGTGATATTCTATAGAGGGACCCGCACCTAAAAGACAAAGATGGAGGATCCTAGTGATATTCTATAGAGGAGGGACCCGCACCTATCAGCGTGATGGGGATCCTAGTGATTTTCTATAAGGGGGGACCCGCACCTATCAGACAATGATGGAGGATCCTAGTGATATTCTATAGAGGAGGGACTCTCACCTATCAGACAATGATGGAGGATCCTAGTGATATTCTATAGAGGGGGGACTCTCACCTATCAGACAATGATGGAGGATCCTAGTGATATTCTATAGAGGAGGGACCCGCACCTATCAGACAATGATGGAGGATCCTAGTGATATTCTATAGAGGTGGGACCCGCACCCATCAGCATTTATGGAGGATCCTTAGTGATATTTTTATAGGGAAGGGACCCGCACCTATCAGACAATGATGGAGGATCCTAGTGATATTCTATAGAGGGACCCGCACCAATCAGACAATGATGGAGGATCATAGTGATATTCTAAAGAGGAGGGACCGCACCCATCAGGGCGTGATGGAGGATCCTAGTGATATTCTATAGAGGAGGGACCCGCACCTATCAGACAATGATGGAGGATCCTAGTGATATTCTATAGAGGAGGGACCCGCACCTATCAGACAATGATGGAGGATCCTAGTGATATTCTATAGAGGAGGGACCCGCACCTATCAGACAATGATGGAGGATCCTAGTGATATTCTATAGAGGGGGGACCCGCACCTATCAGACAGTGATGGAGGATCCTAGTGATATTCTATAGAGGGACCCGCACCTATCAGACAATGATGGAGGATCCTAGTGATATTCTATAGAGGGGGGGACCCGCACCTATCAGACAGTGATGGAGGATCCTAGTGATATTCTATAGAGGGGGGAACCTCCACCAATCAGCCAATGATGGAGGATCCTTGATATTCCCATAGAGGGGGGACCCCCACCTATCAGACATGATGGAGGATTCCTAGTGATATTCTATAGAGGGGGGCCGCACCCATCAGACACTGACGGCGGATCCTAGTGATATTCTTGAGATGGACCCGCACCTACAACATGATGGAGGATCCAGTATATTCTATAGAGGGACCCGCACCTATCAGACAATGATGGAGGATCCTAGTGATATTCTATAGAGGGACCCGCACCTATCAGACAGTGATGGAGGATCCTAGTGATATTCTATAGAGGAGGGACCCGCACCTATCAGACAATGATGGAGGATCCTAGTGATATTCTATAGAGGAGCCGCACCCATCAGACAGTGATTGAGGATCCTAGTGTTTGTCTATAGTGGTGGGACCCGCACCTATCAGACAATGAAAGGAGGTCCTTAGTGAATTCATAGGGGCGACCCTTTTGGGGCGTGTGGGGAATTCTAGTGAACAAAGGGACCCATTTATACGACATGATGGGGACACAGGAATTTTTAGAGGTGAGACTACAGAATGTGGAGGACCCAGGAAATTTTGGAGGGGACCGCACTACAAAATGAAGGGGACCTATATTTCTAATAAGGGGAACCCCATATCCCGACAATGGAGGAGGTTTCCCCTTGGTATTCTATTAAGGGGCCCGACCTTGAAAGGGTGGAGGACCTTGTATATTCTTGTGGAGGGCCGACACAGAAGATAGCAGATCTGTATATTTATGGGGGACAGCATTCAGCATTGAACCCTCTGTGTATTCCCAAGAGGGGGACCGCACCTCTCAACAGTGATGGGGCCGGAACAAGAGGAGGGGAACCGCAACCCCATGTGATGGGGCCATGAATTATCTAAGGGGGACCCGCTAACCTATCAAAGTATGGGGCCCCAGTGAATTCTATGGGACCCTCAACCTACGGGGATGGGCCCCGGATATATGAAACCCCCCACCTTGACAAATGATTTAGGGCCTACGGTTTTTTTCAGCTGATCTACTAGCATCTGGTGAATGGAAAGGGGGATTTTCTTGAGGAGGGGGTGCACTTCAAAATGTGGATGGGTCAGTGAAACTCAGAGGAGAAAACCCCCAACTATTCGAGAATCAGTGGGGGACCAGTTATTTTAAAGGAGGGTACCGGACACTTCAACATGTGGAAAGGATTCTAGGATTTTATGAACCCCCTTCAGACAATTGGAAATCTCTCTAGGCAAATCTTAAGAGGAAGGGACCCGCACACTAAATTCAACAATGGGTTTGGGGGACCAAGGGCTTCCAAAGGACCCGGCCTAATTCCCGACAGATAAAATCCTTTGGAATCTTATAAGGGGGGAACCCCAACTTTAAAAAAATGATGAAGGTCAGTTTGTATATTCTTTTAAGGTCGCCAATATCCGACAGGAGGGGTTTTTATTGTTTTCTTTGGGGCCAATAAACATAATTTTTAGGATCTAGGATTTCTTTTAGAGGAAAAGGCCGGGGAACCTTTTTCAAAAAGTTGGGCGGTTCATAGGTGAAAATTTTAATAGGGACCCCACTATCGGCCCTGATTAATCAAAGGATATTTCAAAACCGATATGGCAAAGTGGGGGACCAGTGATATTTATAGAGGGGGACCCACCCATCAGCTTGGGGCCTAGTGAAATAAATGGGACCCCACTATCAGACAAATATTAGGATATAGTTTTTTTTTAAGATGGGGCCCCGCAACCATAACCTTTGGGCCCCCCGTGATATTTTTTGGAGGGGGACCCGCACCTACAACAGATGGAAATAATTACCCAGAAAGGACCGCACCTATCAGGAAAAGGGGGAGGAAAAAATCTTGATGTTTATATTTCTGTAACCCCTTAATCAGACATTGATAGGACATGTATAAAAAAAAATTTCTAATAAGGAAAAAAACCCCCCCTTTAAACAATATCAGTTGGGTTCCTTTTGAACAATTTGGCATGGCGGCTTTTTGTAAAGGCTTTGGGGGGAAGGAAATTTGTTCATATTTTTAAAAAAATCCCTTGTTGAATACGGATTATAAAACTTAGGGGGCAAAAAAAACCACAATTTTTTGATTTTGGAGGTGAAATGTTAGTTAAGAGGGGGAGGAAAGAGAAATAGGGGGCGTTTCATTACCAAAATACCCCAGGGGTTTGGAACTTTTCTACATACGGGAATAATGGGAACCCACCAAAAATTTTGTTTTATATGTGAAGGTTTTCCCCCATAAATTTTTGGGGTAAGGAAAAATTTTTGATGGAAGATGAAAGGGGGAGGGGAGGATTGGGGGCCTGATTTCCATTGGCACGGAGAGGGTGCAAAATTCCGACATCCTGGAGATGTTTCTGCCGGGGCCCCCCGTGTCCCACCAAATAGCTTGGGGAAAAATCAACAAAAAGAAAAAAAAATCTTCACTATACTCAAAAACATTCGTCCAAAAATAAAATTTTTCAGCCAAAAAGTAAAAACCAAAACCACAGGGACAAAGTCATACAAAATTTGGGGAATTTGTAGGTATAAAAAGGCTACGGGGGCAGGGGGCTATTGAAAAGCCCTTAAAAAGTGATAAAAAAAAAAAGATTTAAAAAATGCAGGGTTTCCAAAGAAAATAAAAACTAAACCCCCAAAAAATTTTTTTTAAATATTTTAAATAAAAAAAAAGATATTTGAAAAAATAGTGAGGGGGGGTTTTTTTGAGGGGATGAGGAAAAAAAAAAATCTATTAAAAAAATATTTTCCCAACTTATTCCCCAAGGGGCATTGACCTTTCCCGTTGATGAGCAGAGGGAAAAGGTTAAACCCCACCTTAAATGCTTGTGGCTAACGCAGAAGAATGCAGCTCCTTTCTTTAAAAATTATAAAAATAGGGGAAATCACCAGGTCCCGATTAAATTTCACCCCCGTGCCCTAATGGAGTTAAAATAATGTTTAGATTGGGCCCCTATTTAAGTCCCAAAGCAAAAGATGGGATAACAAATTTGGTTTCCAATATTTTAAAAAGGGGGCAAAAAGTGAAACAATTTGAAATTTATAGGGCCTTTTTGTACCTCCCGTTTTGGGTTTAAAAAAGTTTGAAGGTTTTCTAAGACATTTCTATCCCGAACTTTCTCACTGAAAATAAATGTATAACGACCCTTCCAGATGGGTTTAGGGGAAAGGGGTTTTTTGTCAAACAAAAACTCATCAGCTTTTATGAGGAGCTCAAATTTTTAGACTGGTTCGGGGGTGAGGGATTGAAAGTACATCTAGGTTTTTTATTTTTGCCACATAAAAGGGTTTGGGCAGTAAAAAGAAAAAAAGGGTTTAAACTGGGGGGAAAAAGTTTGCAAATTTGGGGAAAGGAACAAGCTCCCGTGATAAATTGGGAAATACTTTGAATAGATCCCTGTTACTAGGGGGACCAAAAAAGTCAGTATTGTAGGGGAGTCACTGTTATTTGTGGGGTTAACCCAAAGGGGGCAGTAAATGAAAAGGGGCAATTTTTAATAGTGGCGCCACAAGGGGGAGTATTTGGCCCCAAAGCCCTTTTTAATACACTGCTCAAAAAAAAAAAAAAAGGGGGGAAGGGGAAAACTTTAAAAAAAAAATTTAACTCCAAGTTTAAATCAGTCTATGAAATCAAAATGTCTATTATGGGATCAACAATGATTTTTCTTTTTGCAAAAACGGCAGGAAAAGACGGATTTCCCCCGACAAAAAGGTAGGGAAAAATAAGGTAATTAGGGAAAACAAACCCCCTAAGGAGTGGTTTGTAGGTGGTTCTGTCAGACCAATTTTTTTGTTTCATCCCTTTTTTGGCTGTTTTTGGGCACTTTTGCCCTTTTTTTTTTGGATTAACCCGTAAAGGGGAATAAAACTGAAATGGAAAGGAGGGCTGTCTTTTTCCTTGGGCCCTTTAAAAATATGGGAGTTTTTTGTGTGGGGGAAAAAACCTTACACGACGACCCAACTGGTCTGCAGATTTAGGGCGACTTCTATATACAGGAGGAAACCAGGAACTGGGGGCCTTTAGCCCCCAAAAAATTCCTGAAACCCTATTTAAATGGGTGTTTTTTAGCAGCCCCATTCTTTAAAAACAGGGGCATTTTATTTTGTTGTGGGAGGGGTTTAATTTGAATGCATCCCAAAATGTTTGGGCATGTCGCACCCCAAAATGGGATTTTCTACCCCAATTTTTTGAAACTTTGGGAAAAACCTAGGGCCCGAAAAAGCCAGCCAAGGGGGAAAGGTGGTGCCTGACCCGACTTATGGGGGAAAAAGCTCTACAATGGGACCCGTATGTAAAGACCTGCAGGGAAAAAAACAGCCAGGGAAAAGGTGGTTCCTTTTAGGCCCGACTTTGGTATTGGGTCTACAATGGCCTGTATGTATGCCTGGGAGAAGAACAGCCCGACCAGGGGAAAGGTGGTGCCCCAGCCCGAAATTTTTTTGTTTTTTGGCTCTACAATTTTCCCCGTATGATTTTTTGCAGAAGAACAGACCAGGGTTTAAAGGGGGTGCCCAAAAGAGCCCGACTTGTGGTTTTTGGGCCTTTTAAAACCTTTTCCCTTTTGTTTGACCTTTCAGAATAAAAAACAGACCAGGGTTAAAAAGGGGGAGCCTTTAAAACCAACCCTTTTTTGGAAAAAGGCTCTTTCACGGGGCCTGTTTTATTAAAATGCAGGGAAAAACAGACCAGGGGTTAAAGGGGGGTGCCCGAGCCCGAAAAATTTTGGTATTGGCTCTAAAACTGCTCTGAGGTTTGACCCGCAAAGGAAACCCGCCCCAAGGGGTTTAAAGGGGGGCTGACCAACTTGGGGTTAATTTTGGGGTTACAGGCCCTGTATTTTTGACCTTACCGAAGGGAAAAGCCAACCAGGGAAAAAGGTTTTTGGGCCCTTTAGCCAGACTTGTTTTGGGATTTTGGGTTTAAATGCCCCGTAATTTTGAACCCCCAGAAAAGAAACCCGGGTTTAAAAGGGGGTGCCTGAAACCAAAATTTTGGTTATTGGCTCTACACTGGGCCCTTTATGTATAACCTGCAGAAAAACAGACCGGGGAAAAGGGGGTTCCCCAGCCAAGGGCTTGTTGTATTGGGTCTTTCACTGGCCCGTATGTTAAAGACCTGCGAAGAACAGCCAGACCAGGGGAAAGGGGTGCCTGAGGGCCCGACTTTTTGGGGGTTGGCTTCCCACATGCCCGTAAAGTATGACCCGCAGAAAAACCCGCCAGGGTAAAAAGGTTTGGGGCCTTTAGCCAACTTGTGGATTGGCTCTACAAATGCCCTTATGTTAGACCTGCAGAAGAACAGCCCGAAACCCGGGTAAAGGGGGTGCCCGAGCCAGACTTGTGGTAAATTTGGCCCCTAAAACTGCCCTGTTTTTATGACCCGCGAAACACCCGAACCGGGAAAAAGGAGGGGCCTGAGCCAAACTTTGTTTTGGTTTTAAAGGGCCCCCCCCCCCGGGGGTTTTTTGACCCCCAAAGAAAAAAACCCAAAACCAGGGTAAAGGGGTGGGCCTAAACCCAACTTTTGGGATTTTGGGGCCCCCAACCCCTGGCCTGTTTATGCCCCCGCAGAAAGGGGGTAGGAAAAGGGGCCCTTTTTTAAATTTTGGGAATTTCTAAAAGTTTTTCTAATTTCCGCAAATAAAATTGAAAAGGGTGGGGGCCCAAATTCATACATGCGCCCTTTTTGTATTGCATTTTCAAGAATTTAAAAGGGGGGCCACCACAAGGGAGGCCAAGCCCAGTTTAACCTTTTCAGGGGGAAAGAGGGCATTTTAAGGGTTGGGAAAGGGGGTTCATTTCCCCTTAAATAAAAAATAACACCAAAGGTTTAAGGTTGGTGAACCAATTTGGGATTGGTTCCCCCCAATATTGGCCGAAAAACAAAAACAACCCAAAGGAAATTTTTAACCCAAAAAATTTATATTCTTTTATATAGCCTTTTTTAAAACAACCCAGAAACCCCTAAAGGTCGGTTGGGGGTTTTTTTTAAAATTTACATTGGGAGTAAAACCCCAGGGAAAGGAAAGGGAATGGGGAGTCAAATTGGGAAGTGAAATTGAGGGAAAAACAACCGGGGTTTAAAGGAAGGGGGCCTTTAGCAGTACAAAGGGGGGTATTTTCTCACAATTTTTTAAATAACCCTTAAAAAAATAAAGGGAATATTCTTACCCTTTGGAGGGCCAAAAATGGCCCCGAATTTTAAACCTTTAAAAAAAAAAAGGTTAAATTGGCCCGGGGCAAACTTTTAAAATTTGGTTAACCCTTAAAATTCACCCTAAAAACAAACCTTTTAAGGTGGGTTATGGATTGCCCTATTGGTTAAAATGGGTTTAAAATGGTTAAAGAAGAAAAGGTGCCAAGGTTTAAAAGGTTTTGGTGCCCGAACCCGAAAAATTTCCCCCCTGCCCCTTTAAATTTAGGAAATGAGAAGCAACCTTGGGCTTCCTTACCCGAATAGGATTGTCCTAAAGGAGAAGGGAAGCCCGGGGGGAAAAAAGCCAAAGGGCAAATTTGGGCCTAAATTTGGGAAATTAAATGGGGAAATTTTGGGGCAGGGAAAAACAGCCCCCCGGGAAAGGGGGGGAAGGAACTTTTTATTGACCCAAAGAAGGATGAACCCCGGGGAGACCTGGAAAGGGGGGGAAGAAATAGGTGACCACTGTCTTTATAGCCGGGGAGGAAATGATGATCCCCCCTCTGCCCTTCCCTAGAGAACTCTATTTTGCTCTTAAATTATAAATTTCAAAGTTTAATAAATCACCTTAATTTTATTTTTTATGAATGTTTATCCCGATGTTTATTTAAGTAAATTCAGCTTCCACCCGAGTGTCCATTAAACTTCATCAGAACGACACGAAAAATAATGGATTAAAGGGGAATCACATCCTCTTTCTGCCCCCCCCAACCATGGCCCCCATTGGAACGTCCTCACTCACCTACTACAAGCGTAACTTACTTCAAAACGAGGTGGTGGAAGGATAAAGGAGCTCAGAGCTGGTCAGAAATTCCCGGTGGTCACGGTTATTCCATTGAGCACAAACCCCCTAAGGGCCAGCGGTGTCTGATTTCAAAGGGGGGTTTGGCCGATACTGGGCATGCAAACCCGCACCCACCCCGAAGGAAAATGTAGAACAACTATAACCACCAGGCAAAAAGCAAAGGCCTGGTTCAAAGTTCCTATGCGACGTTTACAGGAGCGAGGGTGGGCCCCCGAATCAACCCAGCGGGGCCCCCGGTAGACACCAACACAAAAATTCATTTGAATTATTATCTGTGCTCCACTTTGTGCCCTAAAACACTAGGGGGATGCAACCATGGAGAAATAATTTTTAACCATGAAAAAGTTTTTTTCTTAAAAAAACAATGTCAGCCCGGGTAGCTTAGACTGTGAGACACAAAACCTAACCTACAAATTGCCGAACACGGGTAAATGTAACGTGCAAAAAAAGACTGACCCAGAACTGGTAGCCGGTTCTACATGTTGGCTAAAACGTACTCTTTTCACATCCTATTCCGAAGATTAGACCGGATGATGTCCTTGGAATCCATCACCCCAGTAGAGCAAAGATCTTATCTCATAATTGGCAATGCTACAGTCACTATCCAAAATGAGAAGAATTATACAAAGTAAATAAAAAGGTAGAACATTAAACAGTCGTAAGTTTCCTTCACATGATATGTTGCGTCTGGAGGTTTAGATCTCACAGATAATTCAAGTGACTCTTCGGGTCCAAAAGTTCCCTGCTCCAGAAACCCCACATAGTCTTATTCAGTGAGAAATATAATTTGATCTTGTATCTATTATTGATACAATTACAGTAAATCTCTTCCATTCCTGAAAGCAGATATAATGTATCACATATTGTAACTGCTGTGTGAAAGTCCATCCATCAATGCTTACTCGCAACAAGGAATGTGGAAAGTATTCATGCTTTAGTCAATCAAGTCGATAGTCCAGATGGTAAAGGGCTGAGACCAGGCTCCAGGATGAACCGAGCAAACGTTTCGGGAGACTCTGCTTCCTTTTTCTGTCTATGTTTGTCTAGTAATCGGCCGGCGCGTGTAACACAAAGAGTTTCCAGCTCTTCACATTAGGTTTCAATCAAAACTACTAATGCTCCATCTGCCGGGCCTGCTTAGCTCCCGTCCATGTAAGTTGTGGCACCATTGAAGGTGCCCATATGGAGATTGTGGTATTAGATTATTCTTAGGAAGCTGGTGAGGGGCTATGGAAGTGGAAGGGAGATGTAACTGAACTTGCTGGTGTGGTGCCAAACATGGGAACTAGCCAAGCCTTTCCTTTTATCTGCTTCTTCATTAAGAGGCCTTGCAATGTTTTCTATATAAGTGCTGGTATGTGCAGGATCTCTTCTCTGGCCGTGAGGTGGTTCAGAGCAGATGGGACCTTGGACAAGATTCTCCCATTAAGCAGTAAACCTGCTAAATAGATCCTTACCAGCACCATGACCTACTCATATGTCATGTTCGATAAAGGGTGACCGACTTTGACCACTGTGACCGATCATCACACAATGTCTAGAGTATTGTTTAAAGAAGGGAAAGAGACAAACTGTTAGTGAGCGCAATGCATTGGAAAATGAAGAGAAAGGACAAACATGATGGAAACCTTTACATATGTTACAGGAAGGAATAACGGAAAGGGAGGACATGATTGAAACCCTTACATATATTACAGGATGGTGGAAGGGAAAGGAGGGACATTATGAAAACCCTTAGATATTATACAAGGTAAAAGAAAGGAAAAGAGGACACGGTGGAAACCTTTACATATGTTACAGGAGGAAGAAGAGAAAGGGGACATGCACAGTATTTGTAGCTGACTTGTATTAGTGAAGAGGATTCTCTATGTTACAGATGTTTAATGACCCATCAGAGAATGCCCCAGGGGGGCCCAGTTTGTGACCCAAAATCAGGTGTATAATAAAACAGGGCCGGCCCAGGGATCTCAGGCAGAAAATACCACAACAGACCTGTAGATGGATTTGGAAATGATTTATTCATTGGCTTGAACATAAGGGGCCACATGTATGAAAACTGTTTAGGTCTAAAACTCACCTTTTTTGCCAATAATAAACTATGGGCAACAAAGTGAGTTTTAGACCTAAACCGTTTTCATACATGTGGCCCAAGATTTATAAGAAACAGTCTTGTCAATCAACAAAAATCATAAGAAGAATAATGATTTTTTTTTCTCTTTTATTGCTTTCTACTTTTCTATGTTTGTCCATTAAAGCAAGAAAAATAAATAGCATGACATAAATGTAAACCCCCAAAGGGAAGAAATGTGTACAGTGGATGCTATAGAAAGAGGCCTTCACTCTTCTTTCCCAGACATGCATTGGGCTTCAGTACCCAGCAGCCCTGGTTTGGTGACATCACAGGAAGAGGGGGAAGAGAGGAGGAGGAGGAGCTGGGAAGAGGCATTAATGTGGAGACGACAGAGGAGAGAGGGCTCTGAGAGAGAGACTGAGATTCCCCCAGGGTGTCCTGAGAGGAGACTGGCTAGTCTGTGGGCCACCTGTCAGCTGCAGAGCCCCAGCTTCCCACCCAGGAGAATCCTGCCTCTCCTGCCAGGGCACCCAGCGCCTGTGACCGCAGCAGGAGGAGGTGCGCATAAAAAGGAGTAGACCCGGCTTT